>WURV02157727.1:0-16169 GCA_011762755.2 Epimenia babai | reverse complement strand
GAATGTATATATATATATATATATATATATGTATACACATTTTTTCTAGCCTACCTGGGCTATTTCCAGCTTATTGATTTATACCCTTTATGTATATTAATAGTGCCCACACACTTTATTGAACAAGATGTTGCCCAACTTGTTGAAGCGTAGTTTCATATTGCCTTCACATTGTCCCACAAGTTTTCAACTTGTCAAAAACAATTTCTTGGAATTAAGTTGATACTCGTCAGACTATCTATAGGGATGATGGTGACCTAGAAAATTGCCAGTCTGTCATTGTTTAAGCCTTAGCCAATGAAAGGTGATAATATCCTCACCTGTCATTGGATGAAACTTTCAACAATCTCCAGTTTTGCGTTTTTAACAAGCTCGATCTTTCAAATAAGCAATTTTGCTTTCTATGGTAGGCTGATGTTGCGAGAAAATGTTGGCGTCGTCTGTTGGATCATGTAAGTTATTCAACAAATTGCCTACTGTGAAGGCGCTATTAGTGTATAATTAGTTTGTCATGTTTGTATTTGAGGTCAAGGCAGCACGGTGACACTCATCGACCATCTCGCTCAACCAAGACTCTATCATGAACACTTCAAAGATGACAGGTATTATCTATAAAATATATGATTTGGTTTGGCGGTCTAACTTACCATTCATTCATAGGTTATTTAATGAGATTTTTTGTCAAATATGTGAAATTTATGGCTACCTTTCCCGATAGAACCATGATGACTCGATACTGATTCTCGTCTAGTGAATTAACAGTTTCTTTTCTCCGTTATCTGACACTCAGTTATTTACTACTTATCTATTGGCATCGTAGGGATCTCATTTTTCTTACTTATTAGTAGTCATTTATCCTTATACAGTCAAACCTCTATTAAGCGGCCACTCAGGGGAATCACGAAAAAGTGGCCGTTGAGACAGGTGGCCCTTTAATCCAGGTTTGACATTTTGACTAGTGTACATGTCGGGAGGAATTTGAAGTGACCGTTATGACAGGTGCCCACTTATTACGGGTGGCCATTCGGGCAGGTTTGACTGTATTCACATTTCTGTAACAGATGTTCATAGTCTACAATGCAATGGCTATTTGTTGTTACAATAGACTCCATTTATCTGACCGCGCGATCTGTTGTTGGAGGCGATTGTCTCAGGTAACGAAACGCCCGTGGCCCGTGTGTCTACAATGGCGGGCTACAGTGTTGACTGCCCGACTTGACCTTTTTATTGAGTTTTGTAAATATATACCCGCGGGGACCGAATTGAGAGATGACGATATTGTTAGCTTAGTCACACGTGCGCCTGTGAAGGATGAATAGGGAGGAAGTGACAAAATATATAATACACAAGCAGAATTAAACGATATTTATAGGGCTACAGTCGCCAAACACACAATTACCGATCTGCATAAATTTACTGAACAACATATGGACAGTTTCGCTCTCAGTGATCTGACTGCTTTACCTAAGATCAAGGATCTTTCACTGAACATTAAGACCAAAAAAGTGAGTGCTATCATTCGCCATTTTTTATTCTTTTTGTTTTTTTTTGTTTTTCTTGTGCATTTTTAGCTGACCTGAGCTTATGCTTGGTGAGCTTTTCTGATCGGAATTTGTCTGCATCCATCCATCCATCCATCCAATGTTAACATTTTCTTAAGAAATCTTACCAAGAACCCCTTATCGCAGTGGTCTGCTATTTGGCAGATATTTTCTTAGGATCGGTCTCTTCTAGATTTGTTCATGGTATCGTCATCACAACTAGGGGAAGTAACTTCTGCCTATGGGTGGTCTCATCTAGATTTGTTCGTGATATTGTCATCGCAGCAAAGGGAGATAACCTTCTTCGATGTTTGTAATTGTTATTTTAAAATTTTCTCAAAAACCGCTTATTGCAGAGGTCTGCTATTAGGCAAATATTGTCCTTGGGTAGGTCTCCTGTAGATTTGGTCATCATATTGTCATGTCTGTCAAGGGAGGTAACTTGTGTCAATGTTTGTATTTTTACTTGAAAAAATGCTTTTCTCATAAACCCTTCATCGTTGAGTTAGTGTCCTTGGGTTAGTATTAGATTTGTTCAACATCTTGTTTTGAGCAAAGGGGGGTAATTTCTATCAACTTTTTTATTTGAAAATCTTTATTTCCATATCTGCTCAGTGGAGAGGTCTGTCATTTGACAGATAGTGTTTGTGTAGGTCTCATTCAGATTTATTTTGGGCTTCTCTAATTAGGCAATTAGATGTGATTTTAGCCAAGGTTTTTCAACAAATCTGTATTTTCTTGTTTCTGTGTCTTAATGGGTATTTTCAGGTCTCTGGCCTCTTATTTTTGCTGTCAGGCAGTCTCCTTGTCTTCTGTTCTAATATCAAGATGGCCTTGGCCTCCTGATCTGTCTTCTTCTCTTCTTTTTTCTCTTTTTTTTCAGGTGAGCATATTGAGGCCCCTTGGGCTACTTGCTTGTGAGTATTGTTTGATCATTTTTTGTGCTTTGGGCTATAGGTTGGTGTTGCAATCGCATAGTTACAGGCCACAAATATCAACACATCATGACACTCTGTAGTGACAGTCACACAATAAAACGGGACAGTCATAATCACACACTGGGCAGTCACAGTTACAGTCACACCATGACAAGCAAGTCACAGATTCATTTACGCAATGACAAGCCATAGCTACCATCACAATGTACCATGCCACGGTTACAATCACACAGTGACGAGCTCTGGTTACAATAATGCAAAAACTACACAATAAGAACCAGCCACAGTTATTACGACATAGTGACAAGTGACACATGTAAAGTCACAGTTATAATCTCATGGTGATGAGCCAGAATAACATGGCAGTAATCCAACAGTGACAAACCACAGTTACAATCACATAGTGACAAGCCATAGTTACAATCGCATAGTGACAAGCCATAGTTACAATCACATAAAGGTTACAGCAACCCAAAGAATTACAAATCGATTATTTAAAATTAATTCGCAATCATTTCTATTGAAGAACCCCAGAAATTCTCACAATTGATTCGCTTTATTCAAATGCAGATTGAATTTTGACAAATTGTTCTTACAAATTTATATATATTGAAATCCATGGCTGTATTCCATAATTAGATAAAATAAATGAGATAACATGCAAATTTGGTTATGATGTGTTTGTAGACGATCTGTTTATTGGATTGACAAGTTTCCTCCTGAAACTGGTCCAAATGGCTTCACCGTGATCAGTGAGTACAGTAGCCATCATACACAGACCATCTGAAGATGTCAGTATTATCCAGTTTTTAGATATTCATAATTGCCAATTTAATAACGAAGAAAGCTGTCAGTCTATAAGATACAATAGGGGATGAAAAAATTTACTTAGGATTTTTTCTTTTACTTTTATTGTGGGCGTTGTCACCTTCTCATAGCTGCGACCACTGGCCGAAATGATGTCAGGTTGTGCCAGTCATGTCACTCTCCGCTCAGTAAGATATTTATGTAGTATGTACACTATTGTGTATTGTGTATTTTGGGCCAAGTCTCGGGCCACCTGCATAATTGTTGAAATAATTCACTAATAACATTTATATTGCATTATTGTATGTAGGAACAAACAAATCCACAATTATACATCAAACATAATATTTAGGAAAGAAGTCAGTATGAAATTTTATATATTTTTTATGTCCACCCTTAGACTTCAAAACAGCAACATTGGCATATAGTGTTTGAAGATATTTGCGCGGTATGTTCCTCCAAATGTCCTGAAGGACTACTTCCCGCACCGCTGTCACAGAGTTCAGTTGTCACTTGTTTTTCTCCGTGTCCATGTAGTCCCAAACAGCCTCGATGAAGTTCAGGTCCGGACTCTGTGGGGGCTACCTCAAAACAGTGATTGTGCTCTAAGTGTTTTTGTGTTCTAGGTATGCTTTATTTTGTTAGCAGAATCCTTAGAGCTCTGCAATTTGGAAGATATTTTCCTTGGGTAAGTCTCTTTTAGATCTGTTAATCATCCGACTAAGAAGAGGTAATTCTTTGGCAATCTTTGAATTTTTACCTGAGAAAATTTACTTCACATAACTGCTTGGCTTAAGGCTTTGTAATTTGGCAGTTTGGGTTGGCCATATTCATTTTTGTTAGGGGTAGCATTATCCGAGCAATGGTAGGTAATTTCTGCTGATGTTTCTAATTTTACTCCAAAAATTTTTTGATCAAGCTACAATTTTCGTAACCATTCATTTCTGTTTCTAAATGTGTTTAATGTTTCAGAAGAGTTTTTTTAGGCCTCTTTGGCCTTAAGACCTCGATGAGAGCTCTGAGGCTTTGTTCCAATATCTGAGTGTTTGTATGCCTCTTAGGCCTCCCTTATATCCTAATAAGTGTTTTGAAGCCTGTTTGGCCTCTTTTAATATCTGAATATCTAGAGAACTCTCTGGCCATTTGTTTTTTCCTTTTTAGCCTTTTGTTTATTTTTGGCTTTTTATTTATTTTGCAAGTAACGGGTGGGTAGCCGTGTTAGTCTGATTGATAGAAACTATAAAAATAAAGGGCAACACCTTTGATATAGACTAACTGGTTTATTAATCACAAGCTTTCACATAAACACTATGCTTCTATATAAAAGGTGTTACCCTTTATCTTTACAGTATTTATTTTGCAACAGTTTTTTTTTTAAGTTTTCACTTGTATTCAATGGTAATCAGGGGTATAGGTTTTTTCCTGTGCATTTCTCTTCACTTGTATTCAAGCATCTCAGGTACTTCTTTTATTCGTCATTTTTTATTCTTACTTTGTTTTTTGTTTCTCTTTTTATTTCTTCCAACAGTCAGGTCAGCGTCTTATTGAACATTGTTATTCTATTATTTCCTTTTGTTTATGAATATTATTTTCTTCAAACTCTATAAGCACAAATTTATTTTTTAGTTAGAAATATGCTGATTGCCGGCTACATAGCTAGACTGTGTATGTTATAGTTCTGACAACATACGTATGTCTATTGCGTTAGGGTGGAGAAAACACCGTAGTGAAGACCATCGAGTCTGGGAAGATATTTGATATTTGTCTATTCATACCACAATTTTAAACAGCACAGAGAGCATAGTCCATTCAATCTAATAGATGATGATGTTTCACAAAGAGACGACAAAATAGCGGGGGGGGGGGACTGATCTACTATTATTATTATTATAAATCTCTATCCTTGCACTATGTATCATCAGCTATGCGCTTATGAGACGTGACTAAATAAAACTTTACTAAATGATACTTAACTAAAAAACACTCGACTTGAAGCACTCGACTAAAAACACTTGACTAAAAACAGTCGACTAAAAACACTTGACTGATAAACTCTCAACCAGAATATACATGACTAAAAAAACACTCAACTAAAAATTACTTGACCAAAAAACACTTGACTAAAAACACTCAAGTAAAAAAACACTCGACTAAAAACAGTCGACTAAAAAACACTCGATTAAAAACAGTTGACTAAAAAACACTCGACTAAAAACACTCGACTAAAAACAGTCGACTAAAAAACACTCGACTGAAAACACTCGACTAAAAACAGTCGACTAAAAAACACTCGACTAAAAACACTCGACTAAAAATACTCAACTAAAAACAGTCGACTAAAAAACACTCAACTAAAAACAGTCGACTAAAAAACACTCGACTAAAAACACTCGACTAAAAACAGTTGACTAAAAAACACTCGACTAAAAACAGTCGACTAAAAAACACTCGACTAAAAACACTCGACTAAAAAATACTTGACCAAAAAACACTGGACTAAAAAACACTGGACTGAAAGACACTCGACTAAAAAACACTTAACTAAAAGACACTCGACTAAAAAACACTTGACTAAAAGACACTCGACAAACTTTGATGGAGACTCTGTAGACAGAGCAGTCTCCTAACATGGGTTGTGTGATTGTATAAATCACTGTGAAATAATTCTTTAAAAAAATAAGTAATTATAAGTCATTAAGTAATTCTAAAGCATATAAAATAGTTGTTTCTGATAAAACTATACTGTTATATACAATGTGTAGCGTAGATGGACTTATTGTTTTATGTGGGTGATTGTATAAACTATTCTTAATAAAAAATGGACATTAAATAGTTCTAAAACATATGAAATATCCATAAATGGAACCGTCAATGCACGGATGGATAAATATTATTAGATATCCCTAAAATAAAATGGAACCGGTGATATATAACTTTGTATTCATCCAAAAATGTGACATGTTGGACAACAATACAAATTACATGTTTGAACCATATGTTGTGTAGAGCCAGATGCGTAATTGAGGGATAATGCGTCCATTTCATACACCCAGAACACTCTCTTGAATACCCAGATGTAAATAAATAGCAAAGCAGTTTTAGCAAAGTGCATGATATTGTTTTACGCTTTACCGTATCTGATTCGCAGTAGTGACAGCAAGAAAAAAGGAGGTAACGCCTATTATTAATATATGAGGTTTCGCACATATGTAATGTGCTTCATCAGATTGATGAAATGAAAATGATCTACATACACAAGTCGCACAAATGTTTACTGCACATCAAGGTGAATAACGATAAGTTGACAATCGTAATATGAATGTATAACATGACAATAAAGAGTGGTTAGGTAACAATAGTTTAATATAAGGAACAGTCTAGGCTCATGGTGATAGATAGAATTACAGAACATGCCTAAGTTGTAACTATTAATGCAGAAACTACAATAAGTGAAGTTAACATAATTAGTTGAGCCATAAATACAATACTCTTTTTTAATCCAGAATTTACACAGTCAAAAGGGGATTTTAGTCGTTGTTCTTCTATTTCTCTTTTGGGTTTTTTCTTCATTGACTTTGTGTAGTACTGCCTTGCGTAGGTCCTGGAAAGAGTGTCTTCTCGGTAGGTTGAAATGTTTGGCATGGGCTATTGTAGGTTGCAGTTTCGGATATCTGATTAGTATCAAATCTGAACCTATGTGTGAGAGCACATTCTTGGATAATAAAACATGAGTTAACATGTGGTTAAACAGTTTAGTGGTCATGACTTTAATAGTGATGGAGATTTCCGGAGGCGTTGTGGTAGAAAATGGTGAAGAGATGAGCATGAGTTCACTTTTTATCTTGTTGGATTTTTAATTTACTCTCCAGTCAAAGATTTCATCGAGACATTAAGTTCATTTTTAAAGTGAGATTTCAAGAGATGTGGAATCTTCAGTGTTGACATAAAGCCAAAGTTGGGTATCATCAGCGTAGAACATGTTATCATTGCCGTGTTTATCAATGATGTCGCCTAGCGGAGTAGTAAACATGGTGAATATAGCATTGATCTTTCAGATTATCTTTGGTACCAGGCGAGAGCATTCCTGATAATACTGAAGAGAGATCTAAGACGACTTAGGAGAATGTTGTGGGTCGATAGTATCACTGAGATCAAGTAGAATGAGAATAACAAAATTGCCATTCTCCAGATATGATCTGTTAGTGATACAGAGGAGAGAGGTTTCAACACTAAAGTTTTGTCTGTAGGCAGATTGTCAGGGTGAGAGCTAAGAGTATATTGAAATATATTTCAATACAAATAGCTATTAATTTAAACAAAACTAATTATATCTATCAGTTCATTACCTGATTCCCTTTATTCATTCTCAGCCTTTCGTCTGATTTTCTGGAAATCATTAATTTTTTTTGGTATGTATCAATTTCTCTTTCAGCAGCATATGAAAATCTATAGCATCACATCAAATACTTCATAAATCATATAAACACACTATCTGCTAATTTTTCCTGAGGATAACTAAATACAATGAAAGAATGATCAGAAGAACATCCTGTTATATCTACTAAATAGTTGCATATAGTGGCAGTACTGGCTGCTAAATGTTATGTATGCCTTTCACATGGGTATGTCCAATTTTTAGTGTTGTTTCAAAACAATGCCACCATAAGAACATGTATGATTTAGGATATATTTAATTTAGGATATATTAAACCAATACCACCATAAGAACATGTATATGATTTAGGATATATTTAATTTAGGATATATTAAACCAATACCACCATAAGAACATGTATGATTTAGGATATATGATTATCATTATCATTGTACCTACTACTGTTTCACACAGCCGCTTCTGAGCGAGTGCAAGAACTTGCTGAACCAAAGAAATGTCACGTTGACTTTAGGCACGACAGGTATGTCATCCAAGAAAACAAATTTAGGTGCATCCAGCAGTGTTTGATTTGTTCTTGTATATCTTACAGGAGATCTGCATATCACCGGAAATATTTCAGGAGATTTTTCAGGCAAAAATTATTGCAGATATCCTGAAATTAACTACAATCAGAATCATGGTCGCTCTGCGGTATCTCTGGTACTCCCATCAACAGAAAAATGTCGAGCAGTTGTGAGGCGATTTCAGCTGCACGTTTCCATGTACGCAGTCGCCATACACAAAATTGTGTCAGCTGATCCTAGTAATGTATTATCAATTTAAAAGAATTCTTTGGTAACGCCGGAATGTCAACCTGAGACGCGAGTTGAAGTCTGTTATCAAGATCGGTTTGACAACAGTTATCTTCACAGTGAGACGTTTTCTTCACCTTACGTCCTCGATGCACATGGATGTGTAGAGACACATAGCCTGGCCGGTTATATTAATAATTATCATAATTTTCAGAGAGATACTTTGTCATCTTATCACATCCGCCATGATCGGTAGCAATGTGTGCCTTTTTGAGGATTTCATACGTTTCCTCGATTGTCCCAAAATAGAGAGGCGCCATTGTCAATCCTGAGGATTAGTTTCTCCA
Organism: Epimenia babai; assembly: GCA_011762755.2. Lineage (NCBI taxonomy): Eukaryota > Metazoa > Mollusca > Solenogastres > Cavibelonia > Epimeniidae > Epimenia > Epimenia babai. The sequence continues at coordinate 7,349 of WURV02157727.1, read as the reverse complement.
CATTACTGCACAGAAGAATGTCATTTTTGTTACAAATGTGGTACTGGTGAGATGTTTTACACTTTACATCTTTAGCGATACGGAGTCCCTCAAACAGACGGTCATATTCTGTCAATAAAGACTTTGATGTTGATTGTGTATAACGCGTATAACTCCTGTTGGAATTCAATCTTATTGTCCTCCATAACGAAGGAAATATTAAGACAATTAGTACAGGTAATGTACAACTGGAACTAATCTAAATATCTAGTACTGTATATGTCACTATGGCTCGCATGTTTAATTATAGATAAGACAAAAAACTTAGGTAATCGAACTGTGACCAAAACTGTTCGATTTTTTATTTTTTCAATTGTTTATCACTCATTTGCTGACCCAATCAATCCCAAGCAACTTCCTAGCAGACCTCATCAAAGACTAGAGTGTTGCTCTTAGTTTCTAACTTCAAATACTCCATTCGCATACTTAAAATTCAATGAAATCTGGTTTTTTATTATGCACAAATCCATGTTTTTTCTTTTTCATAGCTCAATGGCTCCGTTCACAAAAAACACACCTGCTTATTGTATGATACATACATGAGTCAATGTTGTAAATTGTTTTACTTGTGATTCTGATTGGTATACCGGGCAACTGGTCCGATATATACGGACCAGTAATTCACGACGGTTAGTCGATCAGCTAAGGTGTGAGAATTGTTGGGCCAGTATTCTCACTCTTGCAACCTAAACAATAGACAGGCAAGAGTCTTTTGTTCGGCGTGAATCTGGCCATAGTGGCACTGGTGGTTGCGTGTAGGGTGCTGTTGATCATGCGCGATGCCGGCCTTGAGCAGTACCAGTCACGCGCCCTGCTGTTATTTCTCCCCGCTAACAATAGCTAAATATGCTGATGAATCTAATTGTCACTATTTTGCTTTTTTGATGTGATTTTGCGTGGTCTTACCGACAAATAACGTATATAAGGCGAAGATATTCACAAGCACGGCATTACAGTGATATCAGGCAAACAGATCATCATGGAATACACTGACAATGAACGATGTGGTAACCGATTAGGAATAAAGAAAATAAGAACGAACAAGGCCGTCGAAGGATTCCATCATAAACTGAAGCGGAAGGCGATAAAAACCCACCCGAACATCGAGATAATTAACGTCTTCCAAAACGAAGAGGCTTCAAAACAGGTGGACGCCAAACAGGGACGAAACGTGTGCAAGCGAAGGAAGGTGTACGACGATATTGACGATAAACTTGAGCGATATTCCATGGACTATATGTGCCTAGATAGAGACATGATATCTTATCTCAAGTGTTGTGGTTTTTTGTTCGATAAAGTTGAAATCAAATATTGTAGTCGTAGCATAACTGTACAGTAGTTTATTTAATAAATCCTAATGAAGTATTATCTAATATACTGTGCTGAATAAGCATATATCGGACCAGTAGTTTCACCCAGACATATATAGGACCAGTAGTTTCACCCTGAGTAGTGGGTGTGAATTTGTCGGGCCAGTTGCGGCACATATAGAGCTCTATTGTTCATGCTTGAGTGCGGACCAGTCGCCCTATCATCCGTGCCGCCACGCGGTTGCTTAAAGGTTTCGACGGGGCAGACCATCAACTAAAATTTATTGTCGAATTCCGTTATCATGATAACCGCTTTACATTCAATGATTTAGAAAACAATACCGTAAACAATAAAAAGCGAGCCGAATGCTATTACACAGTAAGCCAATGTTTTAGATTGCAAGCAAAAATCAATAGGGATTTTGATTATCTCACGAAAGCATGTCTTAACTTGCAAGGCTCCACGAAGCTTGAAAAAATATTCTGCGTTGAATTACCTTTACCTTATATATTTTATTCCTCCCCTAACATAGATAAATACTCGTAACTACCTGTTTTTGCTATTTAGGATTGACAAATATTTACTTTTACATGTCGGATCTCCCTTCTTGTATTAGGATGCGCGAGACATGAAGCAAATTACGCACTGACATCCGAAAAGATGAACGTCAACTGCCTGCATAACGGAAAACACAGTGAGTACGTGGTGACACTTTATCGAAGACTAGAAAACTGGCGTTTCAACGTTCTAAAAACTCGATTACAAAGGTTACGATACTGTTGACCAGAGTCGAAATTTAGTCCTCATTTTGGCAGTCAGAAACTTGACAGTTGTGTCGTTTTATTGCTAAAGCTTTTCAGAAACATCCACTTGAAGTGTTTTTTTTTTCAGAACGCATTGCATTGCATCAAACCCTTGTGTATTTCGATTTTTTTTTGAATGACTATAATATTATACACATTTGCGCTTAGAACTAGACGCAAATTTTCAAATTGTTTGTCGTTATTTTGATGCCCGATATAGTGGTGTTACCGTATTGCATTGTAGTGACGTGCGCCAATCTACTGAGGAGATTAAAGAAATGGCCGTTTACAATCAAGGTCAAGCCTACGTGTACAGAAGGCACATTTCATTTCATGCAATGCAACGAGAATGTGTACGTACCATGCACAATCTACGAAATCACTAATCAATCTTTCAGCTCTTTTTATATGTCGCCATGTCGATGTGCACGCGCACATCACTATAGACTGGTAATTACCCTTGCATACGACCCCATGAATGGCCAAACATATGACAGCCCACAAACTTCGACCCGCATTTAAGATTATATGCATTCTCAGAAGTGGATACACCTTGCGATCTAATACACCCAAAGCTGCCACCGTTAAAAACATTCTTGTCTAGGAGATTTATTGTTTTGTACATATGAATCGTATTTTTTCCGGAGTGATCCATATAGATGTATGCTGTTTATGATTATATTGGACTGACTAAGATAGCCACCATAGTGATTTAAGTATAATGCATGTATACACCATAGTATTCAAAATGAGGAAGCTGGCCCCGTAGCTCAGTTGCTACAGCACCGGATGCGTTATCTAGAGGTCGTGGGAGTCCCAACGGAGGTATAGGTTTTTTGGTACATTTTGATCCAGTTATTCAAAGAACCAAAAACGGCTGCTTCCATTAACACCACGTTAATATTGAAAACCACACAAAAGACAGCCGGTCAATATTATAGTCCATCATGCCTGTTCCAGGTATCTGGCATGATATACGGACTTTATCAGTGGGTCTCAAAACGGTGTTGAATATCTAAATGCACAGGAGAAAGCTCGCCGGTGTAGCTCATTTGGTAAAGCAGCAGCCCTGTTGTGTGGGTGTCGGGGATTCGAGTGCCATCACATGTGTACGCCCTTTTCTCTCCAGTAATTCAGGGAACCACACTGGCTACCCCATTAACATCATGTTCATATAGAAAACACAGCAAAAATCAGTCAAGCAATTTAGTGTCCATCATGCTTGTACGGATATCTGTGTATATCGTTAGCATGATATACGGACTTTAAATATCAGTGGTTCTCAAAAGGGGAGTTAAATATCTAAATGCAGAGGAAAACCTTGCACGGTAGCACAGTTGCTAGCGCACCAAACCGGTTATATGGAGTTCGTGGGTTCGAATACCATCAGAGAAATAAGTTCTTTCTGTCCATTTTCTCCAGCTATTCAAAGAACTACATTCTACCCCCATTAATACATTAACGTATTATAAAGTAGTTTACCTCAAGAAACTAATTTTAAAAAACTTCTATTTTACCACATTCTACATTTCAGCTGTTACTGCACTAATAGATTCGGTCACACGATTGGGAACTATCGTATTCCAAAATCCCTCTCTTCTACGAAGACCTGTGGTAAGTTTAGTGCGGCATTAGTAGTGGTAATTATGAGGCTAGGGGTCGATGAAGGTAGCAGTAGGTTACGTTTAACCCAGTGTCTATCGAACTCGCACACATACTACTAATAATATATATCCTCTTTATATTTTTGCGAAATTTAACATCTGGAGGAGGGGAAGGCACACGAGCTAAAAATGGGACACCATCAACCTGGTTCGGTCAGAACGAGCCAATCAATTGTATCGTCCGACTTCAATCCGTAAACTATGGGAACCTTAATATATATTCTCTTTTTAGGTATGAACAAATAAAAACATAATACACAAGAACCGATCATTCAAATACACAAGTTATCTATCATAAAAGTCAATCGAACGCTAATTCATGGAAAAGTACTTGAAAGCAGCGCGGTAACTCAGATTAGCTTTAAAAATATGAGATTACAAACAATTTGTGAATAAGTCGGATAAGTCAGGGGGTATTGCAGAATGACGCTAAGCTCATTCACAGTAAGTGCAATATACAACGCTACTGTACTTACACGGAACCGCTCGTGCATAAGTGAATCAAAATGCACTCAATACACACTAATGATATAATACACAATTGATAAAAAGGAATCATTCTATGATCTTAACTTAAATCAGACAAATTAACAATGGCTAATAAGACGATTTTTTTCGAAAGCACTAATCATATAAACATTTTGTAAACATCATTGACAAAGTTACTCCTCAGAAAATTCCAAGAACGACTGCCCATCCACATAGTAAAAGATCATTAACACAATCAAACACAATTTAAAATATACAATTTCACGAACTTAACTAAATTGAAAACGGTTACAATGTTAATTGTGCGTTAATATATTCGAATATATAAAACACAAATCGAGAAAGGTTGAAGACATAACTTGTGTTTCCAGACGTGAGAATTTCAATAAATTTATCGGTATTGGGTCGCCCCAAAAACCAAGACGTAATATAATTTTGACGAGGTGAATATGTAGCACGACAAAACAACGGGATACTCGTCCCCTACGTCCAACTCACGCCGGCACAACCGCTGCCTTAGAGCTCCCACCTACCACTCTCTATTAATTATGCTAGAAAAGGTGTAGTTTTGTGAAAGCTAACCTAAATTCGTCGGACATGTCCAGTGTCAGATAGAACGGATGAGGACAAAGCAAACTGCACATATCTTAACAAACGACACTTGCTCAAGTCGGCAAATTCAGAGCTCCCTGACTGGTCATATTGATATATAAGGCGCTGCTAGACCCAAGCATATCCAAACCAATGAGACTCTAATAAAATTTCACTCTGGCAAACCATGAACATGTCTGTGTGAGTTGACACTTAACGCATTCATTATTGAGGAGCTTGCAATACTTATATTCTTCAACAGCATAACCTTTACCATTCAACAAGACGGACTTTTTGTTTATATTTAATAGTCTCTTCCCTATCTCCCCGTGTACTATGACAATGAGAGTCCCACCTCGAAACAAATGTAGAGCATTTTACACGTGCCTCTCCAAGACCACCACATCACTACTACCAAAGACCTAACATTCGTAAGTTTGTATGGACAGCTTTATACGGTCATACAGGTTGTATTTAATAAAAAAACATTTATACCTATATATTCACTATAATTCTTAGATAGGGAAATGCCTTATTAATTTGCCTGATCACATAAAAGTTTTTTTTTGTGCAACGTCGAATAGCCGATGAAAAAATAGTCCTTAATATTTATAAGAATCAACTTTTCTTGGTTCATTCTAAGAAACCAGAATTCCTATGAATTACAATGATGCTTTTCTTGTCAACGTCGACCGTGAGTTCCAACGTATATCAGCTAAGAGCGAGTTGCAGGATCTTGGTTAACGACTGCCGTGTCAAATATTAAATTCAAAAATTGTAAAACCATCGGACAAAGGCATTCTGATGGGGTGGCGTGTCAAGACTTCACTTATATCGTGAATAAAACAAGAAAACGGACTGCTCCTGCCTCAAACCAATGTCGCAAGAAAACGTACATGAGTATTTTTGTTAGCCCACCCACACGCCCCCATTCTGTTACACATACTGTTTTTAGCAGACAAATACGCGGCTGATAACACCTTTCTTGTACATTTTTGGTATAAGGCGGCTGTCCGATCGATAAGATCAAATTTTTTCTTGAAATCTACAAAAAACTATATTTTTTTCTTTGATTAAAATGAGAGATCAATGAGTAATTTCAAACAAGGTAATGAATTATACTATACTTTTAAGTCAGGCAATTAAATTTTATGATGCAAACCGCCGTAGAGGTTCCGCGTGAGAATGTCGATACGGCAGTGCGTATCATAACTTTACGATTGTTACCTTGCGAGCCGAACCGGGTAGGTGAGAGTTGCTTTCTCACCGCCGTTCGATTAACAAACTTCGACGCGCCTCCAAATTTTTGCGTGGGAAGTATTTAAACATTGACTCACTATGACGGCTTAAACGACCACCACGACCACGGACTGCTTCTCGGTCTTGCTCACAAAGACTAGTAATACCTTCCATGGAACCATCTTTCCGGTTCCTTTTAAGATTACCGGAGCTTATGCCCGGGGAACTTTTCTTATTGGACGTTGTTCGTTGTCCGTCCGTGGATCCGATGTTAACATTTTCTTAAAAAATCTTTTTAAAAACAATTTATCGTAGAGTTTTACCAATTAGCAGATATTCAGATAGGGTTGGGGTCTTTTGGAATCGTTCAGCATTTCTTTAACGGACCGAGGGTAACTTATGGAGATGTTTGGTAATTCTATTTAAAAAATCTTCTCAAGAACCGCTTGTTGTAGAGCCTTGCAATTTGGCAGATATTCTCCTAGGGTCGAGCTCTTTTGAATTTGTTCAGTATATCATCATCAGACCAAGTAAACGTAATTTCAGCCGATGTTTGTAATTCTATATAGAAAAATTCCCAAACTAAAATTTTCTAAATACGTTTCATGTTCCAGGAGAATGCTTTTAGGCTTTTTTGGCCCTTGTTTCACTATTCAAGAGAGTATTTTGCGGCCTGTTGGGTCTGTTGTTTTAATATCCGAATGATTGTAAGAGGCCTGTTTGGCTTCTTGTAATATCTGACTGTTTATAGGCCTCTTAGGCCTTTTTATATCCGAATGAGTGTTTTGAAGCCTTTTCGACGTCTTGGTTTATTATCCGAATGTGTAGAAGCCTCATTGACCTTTTGGTTTTCCTCTTTTTCAGTTGTTTTTTTTATGGTTTTATTATTTTTTATATGGATGAATGCATTTGATAGTTACATGTGAGCTCTAGTTACGATAAAGAAGCCATCTTTGAACTCAATATCACTATATAATATAATATGTGAATTCATAGCCTGTATTCTTGGTATACCGAGTTCGATTTTGAAACGCATTCCGTGTGTTTCTAGTTAATCATAGTGACCGTGAACTTGCAATGTGCTTTCAATAGCCAAATGTCAAAAAAGCACTATAAATCCATAAAATTTATCTCTTTTCATATTCTTAAGGGGAGTGTAGAGTGTTCAGTGTTTAATGTTATCATATTATCTGTATCTTATACCGTGTATATA
>WURV02157716.1:0-16169 GCA_011762755.2 Epimenia babai | reverse complement strand
CACGGGGCGGACGGATTCATCCGTAGGCAGTGGAAATTGCGCCATGTATTTACTGTGATTTTAACTCTTACGGATTGGTCCGTCCCGTGTGCAGTGGAAATTGCGCCTTACTTGTGTGATAAAGGACCGTCCGCACGCGCTCTCGTTTAATGGTGAAGTAAATAAATGTCGCCTCGTTTGTTCATCGTTGGAAAAAATGGTGCCGGTCTGTAAAAAATCCCAATCACGTGACGCGCACAGACCGGCAAAGTGCGACTATATTAAAATGGTTAAAAATTACGTACTATCATGATACATTTAATGTTAGGAGGGGTAATTCAAAGCAAGTCTATGCAATCATCAATTCCTTATTACATCGAAATAAATCCCCACAGCAACCGTTGCATGTTTCTTCAGGCGATCGTTCCGAGCGCTTTGTCCGATATTTTGATTAAAAAGTAACTAAAATTAGATCGGACATTGCTGTGCACGATTCCATTGTTGATTTAAGTTTTGTTTCGACAAAACTTGAATGATCCCGTGAAATGGCATCAAGCGATATATTAAGTCCGAAAAGTCCAGTGGCGCCGATCCGCTGCCCTGAGTTACTTTTGCGCCGTTGTTCGTCGATTGTCTCTGCTTATATTGCTCGTCTCGTTCATACATCTGTCATGACTGGTATTTTTGCTGCCGTATGGAAGTGAAACGTTGTTCGTTCGATGTCAAAGTCGCTGGCTAACACCAACGTTCTATCTGCATACCCTCCAGTGTCGACGTTATGGAGAGTTTTTAAGATTACTGAGCGAGCAGTCTTAGAAGAGTGATGCTAGTACTTAGACTCAAATCATTAACGTGGTAAATACGAGTCGGCCTATCGTATTGGGTATTGTACCGAGTCGGCGTTGCTGCGTGTACAAGACGACATAATTCTCGATATTGATTGCTTTGTTTTAAACATATTTTTATTTCTAACATCGAAATTTGGATTGAGCTCGAGCAATTACTCAAGTTAGCTCGTTCGAACATGGTAAAATACACAGTAGGATACAATATGCCGATATTATCTAAATATATAAAATCAATCCGGCTTGATAGTGATGGTCAACTCATCCGTTATACTTGTAATGCTCGATTTCTCCGCGGCGTTCGATAAGCAAGTGCTTCTCCATCATTCGCCCATCCGCTACAGTACGAATTGTACGCGCCAAAACTCCAGTGCCGATAACAAAATGGCTGAATATAAATTACATACAAGGATTCTACGTACTTTATTGGAATATAAATTATAAAATCGCCGTTCATCAGCCTTAAAACTGAAAAATAAACTTATTTGAAAATTATTAGGTGAACAAATAACAATCTAGCCGCACTAGAACCGCGCCCAGAACCAACGACAGGCCGCGGCGTTTACCACTGAGCTACACGGACACGACTATCGCGTGTTTAGAAGTGGTTATGAAGGAACAATACGAGTGCGGGTCACGTGATAACGGATCGCGCGCTCAATGGAAGCCTAGAATTCGATGGTAAAGTGCAAAGTTTACACTGGGGATGCAGCCTGATTCAGCTTGTTATTATGGCTAATAAGCAATTCAGACATAAGAAGACACTGCACTCAAGTTAAGGTAATTTCTAAATTTAGGTGAAATAATTATAGAGAATAAATAAAAAATGCCCTCCATAATCGAAGTCGAACTCGGACGTCGAGCGTAACAGCCAAGCGTTCGACAGTCTGAGCTACGGGCACGACAGGTGTAATTTTCACTAAACAATTCAGATCAATGCTATTGTCGAGCGATTGTTTTAACTCGCACCGTTCTCCACTGTTGTTTGTCCGACTTGCCACGAAAGCCTATGAAAATTTAAACACGTGACTAATCGCCGCGGTCGTCATAGTAACCTGAATCGGTCTATTGGTTGATACACGGGGCCTATAAATGAAACGAAGATTAGAATCGTGATAAATCGTGAATAGGATCTGCCGCCTTCCAACAATTTTTTGGAATGGTATTTCGTTTCATTGTGTTTTTGGGACACAAGACGCTAGTGAGTGACGGGTTCTGTAGTCGTCCGATCGGGATTAATCTTGGTGATACGGCGGAGATGAAAATACGTGCGACATCTCACGTACACCAGTTCGAGCACAAATTCCACGAGTTCGATTAGACTCAGAATGCTCGCACCTAGGAAGATGCCCAGCTGGCCCCCGAATGTGCCTGTGATGAATAATTATATGATGTACTCGGTATATTATGTTGCAGAGCAATGCTCAGATCAAATATATTAGCGTAATCAAAACAGAGCGGTAGAAATACGGCAAAAGTGTAGCAATTAATGTTCCTTGTGTCAAACATATGTTCCTTGTGTAAAACATAAGTATTTTAGAATAAACTGTTGTATTTTGAACCGCTTTAATAAGAATGATAAAATATGAGTTATTGAAACTAGGCGTGCATTAGAGAGATACTCACTGAGGACACTCTCGTACGAAAACAGCGGTTCTTGTTTTGTGGCTTCGAGCATGAAAATCTCGTAGTAAATATGCAGATCGAGGTAGTCACGTCGGTGCCTGCCAGTGTCAACATAGGTCTAGGTTAATTATAGACCGCGAAAATTGTCTGGACGGAGATGGGTAATCATACGATCGATGGTCACCGAGACTCTGAGCCTATATAACGCATTCAAGGAAGAAAGCGGCATATAGCCCCGTGGGTGGATTGCAAGACTTCAATTCCACAGAATTCGGGATGCATCCCGGTTTATGTGATATAATTATATGTATAGAAACATGTGGCATTTTTTTACCCAAACCGTGTGAACTTCGTCTTCTTGTGTCTAGATTGGCCTTGCAGAATAATGAACTTCTTCCCGGGGAGAGGCATGTGTATAGAAGGCGGTGACTTTGGCTGTCATGGCGTTATCTCTGCGCTATTTTGTCATCTCACTGTACGTATTGTAATCGTCAGATTTAGAAGATTATACGATATCGGTTGTCTCTGTGGTGATATTTGGAAGAAGTGGCGGAAAAGAACGAATCTTGCCAGACTGATTTACACTCCGGCAAACGTTTTTCAAAGACATCCGATACGAAGTCGTAGATAATTCATCCGGTATAGTCGATAATTCGAGTAACAATAATGCAATTTTTAGCCAATAGAACCTAAAGCGACAAATACCTACGCGCATCCTTTTATTTAATAATCACTTATTAATCTATTCGTTTATTGGTTTATTCGTTGATTCGTTCGTTTGCTCATTCCTTCATTGTTTATTCGTTTTTTCGCTTAATCATTTAATCGGTTATTCACTTATTCGTTCATTAGTTTTTCCTTCAATTGGTACCTTCGTCCAATCGTTTATTGATTTGTTTTTGTGATGTTTAACTGTTCATCTGTCCATATATTTGTCTGTGTATCAGTCGATCTGTTTGTCTGTTTCTTGTTTATTTATATATTTATTTATCTATCTATCTATTCTTGTATTTATTTATTTATGTCATATTGATTATTGATTGATTGATTTATTTATCTACTTTGCTCACTAACTCACCCACCAACTCACTCACTCATTTAATCACTCCATTACTCACTCGCTCATTTAGTTATTTAGTCACTGCCACCGCCACCGTATGTGGTATCGTTATCGTTACACGAGGATTTAGTACAGCTATCATCTATCACAAGTCACTAATATCCTCCAAGCCGCAAACTCTAAGAGAAATCGGCCACATCGAATCTTTGAAACCCGTAGAAATGTCTTTTTAACGGAACTTTTTAACGGCGTAACTCTCTACCACCCAACAGACTTAAACCTAACTTGCTGTAGGAGCTTGATCTATACAGTTCACTAACATCTTAATATTTGGAGATATAAATAGTCACTTTGATGATCCCAGCTCTATCGCTTCCCATGACTTGCTAGAACATTCTCTCGGGTTACTGCACCCACTCATAAACACAATCATAGACTAGCAGACTAGCAATTGCTAACCGTAGATGGGTAAATAATCACATCATCTCATCAACTTATACTGGCAAATTAGTATAATTTTCAATAAGGAATGAACCGAAAACTACGAAAGACGTAATTGGGTTGCTTTGGTAAAATAGTTTGTAGTGGACTTTCACATTTATAGAAAACAAAATATTTTGTTTAGTCATGTTTTTGATCAAGAGAACATAATTAAAAATGATTAATTTTCTATCGCTAAATTGTACAAAGACTATGTGACCTCAATGGCACAGAAGAGGGAGTATATTATTACATTCAAAACTGGCAAGGTACAATGACAATGGTTGGACATTATAATTGTAGGATATTAATGGTTTTCGGGATCACTAGTCAGTATGAACTGCAATAAAATTTATTTTATTGAAGTGTATTTATTAGTTTAGCTGTCAAACGCGCTTTGGATGAAAACAATAGCTCAATGGTATAACACTATAATGTAATTATAGTATATATTAGACATCTAATCAGACTAGTTTCATAAATAATTACGGGCTATGATAAATATACGTACATGATCATATATCCTAACTTGTATGCTCATTATGTGTGCACAGCCAGAGAACGAGCTATACAAAATAATACTAATTAGTAATAGCACATTGGTTTCAATATACACTGTGGCATTAGGAAACTCACGCACATGGGCGCCCGAGGGGTTGTAATTCTAATACACTAAACAGGAATATATCCGCCATTCTGTAATGCCCCCTCCAATTCCGATCCCTGTAATTGTCCCATATCTCTCTGTTTTTGACATATAACTCATATAATCAATGATTTATTTGTTCAATTATCTTTGTTTTATCTTTTCTGTTTTTTTTTCTGAAATATTAAATTTTCAGAAAGCTGAGTATTGGCATTATCAATTTTGTGTGCTGCTTGACTCCTGTATGTGTATAAAATTCCATTGGCTTTATACCTAATAAAAGTGATTATTGTTATTATATCTTCGTCAGTGAATAGCTTGAGGGAAAAATATAGACAGAATAAAATACAAGCCAACCGTCGATTATCACAGTTCACTCATTGGGCAGAAGACGAGAAAATAAAGAAATAACTTTGAAAATAACCATCGATTATACTATCAATCATATTTACTAGAACTTTGCTAAAGTAAATACCACTAGCAAATTTCTTCGGGGTGCAATACACAAAGAAAACACAGTGGGGATGGTCATGCAGAAATAGAAGAAATGCTCAGGTTAATAGACAATAGAAAGCTATATACAAGATATGCCAGTTTTCTAATTGGTCACAGGGCTTTCACAACTTCAAGTTGTAAACTTATAGTGTGTAATCCAAGTAATGTATTTAATGGCACGTTTATTTAAGACAAATACCTTGTGAAGTCAGGACTTATAGGTGAGCAACAAAACAAATATGAGGGAATTAGTGTCAACCTTATAAAAAAACTGTCAGCCTTCACGCCGGTATTCTGTAAAGCTTAGTGCGCCAGAATTTCTGCCAATTTAAAACACTACATTTAGGATAATACTCTGTATTGATATCGGTTAACGGAAGGCCCATGCCATGATTAAATATCCAAATTGTCGATGTTTTTGGATAAATTTATTGCGACAGTTGTGATGAAAGCCCACTTTATTAAACTCCATGAAATACAACTCAATAGTGTTACATCAGTCACCCCATATAAGTGAGGCTAATCAGATTGTCGTGTTAACCTCATTAATAGGCTAGCATTGTAAAGGGCCCATGATGGCCTATCACAACGATTACTTCGGTAATCAGCCTATAAACACACGCACGCACGCATCAGTTACATCTACAACCGGCTGCTAGTATTACGTAGTTACTATACTGGTGAAACAGCGGAATGGGGACATGATCTCTAATCAGCTCAGTTACTCACTCGTTGAGAGTCAAGTTTGTGCCATATACTTCGTTGGCAAAAATATTGACAGCGTGTGACGGGAAGGAGGCACTAGACAACTTGGTTTCGTAAAAAGTATGATCGCAGGGCAGCGGACAGGAACAGTTGTCGATTCCCTCCCAGCGGAAGAGGTCTGTAAGGCATGTGCAGATATACTCTTGAGTATCAATTCGTTATGTCAACGCCACACTTACCTCCTCAATCACCTATAATTGCCGACTTGTTGCACAATATTATTCATCGCATATCGTTTATAGTTACTCGCACATCGTTTTATAGTTACTCGCACTATGCGAACGTTAAAACTGTAGCTCCGTACGCTAGAAGAATATTTAACGAACAATAGAAAGTATGCGAGAACACACACTTGCTACATCCCTATAGTTAGACCTTAACACCTTGTTTCGCAATTAATGTACTTGTAATCGATAAGCGATATTACAAGCAGAAGGTAAACACCTGAAAATAAAATAACCATGTTAATGTGATAGGCCAACACATAAGACATTAAGAGATTGACATAAAAAAGTGGCCCAACTCATAAATACGAGTATGGGATTTTAGGATTACATTTATAATTGCATTATTACCGTGCTCCTGTACCGTTGGAAAACGGGAAATTCGTACTAACCATAGCCCGGTAGCGAACAGTTAACGTACTCAAGAGGTGAACAGAGACGAGCCGGACCTGAGCCACAACAAAGTCCACCACTGTTTATAGTCACCATATTCAAAGAGATACTAAACTTATAGGCCGTTTACACCCGCATATTCATATCTGACATAAATATTTGTTACACGCATTGGTAACAAATGTCACCGATATAACGTCGAAAACGAGTGTTTCACGGAATACAGCGTGCTCTATTCGGTGAAATAAATGTCACGGATTGGCCAATGAAATGCGCTGCTGTATTTCCCTGTTGAATTTTGCAAAATTGCTGCCGAAACGAATTCCAATGTTTGGCTGCAAAAGCGACCGGCGTGTCCATGTTGTACGTCGTTGCCGTTTTCTAGCCGCTATGAGTAGTTCAGTCGCTGCTATGACTACACCTGTTGTCACAATTGGATGTTTAGGTTCATAATTATCTTCATCGTCGGTGTTGTTAGGAAGATAGTCATCGGAATGCAACATTTTTTCCATGCTGTGGCAAGGTAATGTGGGCGTGGCTTACGTGGAATACCGCTTAACAACGAAATTAGGGCACGGACTGACTCGACAAAGTGTCTGATGTGTGAAGATTACGTAATGTAAAAACCTAATATGCTTTGACGATTTTCAAGCGCTTTATTAATTTTTATTCTATTTTTATTCTACTACTAGTATTATTTATTCACTGATTAAAACAACCAGTTTTATGAGAGTTATTGCGCTATATTACAACACAATTTGTTTACAACAACGACGAAGTTAACATCTATTGATTAAGTCGACCAACAATGCGCAATGTTTACTGCTATTTTGCTTTTTTCTCCATAACCATAAATGAAAGTATAAGACACACTCGGTCATATTTGAACAAACTCAATTTATGACAAAATAGCAATTTTCACTGAATTACAAGATATGCTATATGACCTCTTCACTAATCTAGAAATAATTAGCAGACTACAACTACTTAAGGTGAAGGTAGTGTGTTATCCTGTTACCGTCACAGTGTCAGGCCTAACTAAGAGCCGATATGATTCGCTATTTTTATAGAGGGCATGACAGATGAAACATTGTACTAATCATAAACGCGGTAAAAGCTACAAAAACGATGAGATATCACAGGTTGATGATAAATCGGCATATCTATCAACTTTAACATATTAAAAGTACGTAATTAATTATGAGAATTTTTGTAACCTTTAATTTGCGGTATTCCATGTTTACAAGATCTTCGATGCCTCGAACATATTATATATTCACATTTAATTCTTCATAATCCTACGTCAAAACCATAAGTACGTAAGTGGATATTGTACAAGTTTATACAAGTTTAAAAACCACCACTAGGCATTGCAGTACTCATCAAATTACACATAATTTTATTTGGTAATGTTTTAGGTCGTGAAATTGTTAAGCGTTGCCGACATCATCTTGTCATTATTGACCAAGGGATAATTCGTCACTCTAAATAAAGCTTTATTATTCTTATTATAAACGATGGCGCGGATGGATACATTTGCATTTTGTGCAATAGACTACTCAAGTGGTGACGTCACGTTGTCATAACAACGTGTTCTCAACAATAGTCAAGATGGCTCATATAATTCTTCGCCAATCTATTCAACGTGTCGAAAATCGGGACATGTAGAGTCATTTTATTACCATGAAAGTGTTATCGTCAAGTAAGGTAGTCATTTTTCAACGGTAGCCGCACGTGATACCACGTTCCTTTAGCCCATACTTTGACGAAGGAAGTCAAAACGTCCCCTTAACTAAACGTCCCCTACAAAAACGCCCCCTACCAAGATGTTCCTCCATATAGCTAAGTATAAAAGAATAAACCCGAAACGTTTATACTCTATGTAAAATGATATCTTATGTAAACTAAAAGAACGTTGAACGCTGCTAAGAAACACGCTAAATCTTTTCGTATGCATTGACGCCATATTGGTTCATTCTTGAGAACACGTTGTTATGACAACTGACGTCAGACTTGAGTACTCTTTATAGTGCCCTAAAAATGCTTTGGTTGAAATTCGTTGATTACATTTTTTCGTGATGAAGTAGCAGACGACATTTCCATGTGATAGCCAATTTGTAAACAAGCATAATGCGCGCGCATCCAATACCACGTGATAGATCTCGAGAAATGAAAATGCAGCTTTACCTTGCCACAGCAGAGAAAAAATGACGCCATCAAAATCCGACGAACAGCACGCCGCCATTTTTTATATGTCACGTGACAACATTCGCAGCGCAGATATTTTGTCTCGTGTATTTAAATCGAGATTCACCGCGGTGAAATTTGTGAGACATAAACATCTGGGTGTAAACGGCCTATTATATATGACGTCTTGTAGAGTGTCATATTATTGGTAAGCATGCTCTAAAGTTCTCGAGGACAACAATGTGATTCTTTCTTCATTAGATAGGCGACTGTTATGTTGGTGTAAGCTTTAAACAGTACAAGTTGCGTCAATTTTTAAAAAATTAAAAATTCAATTTAAAGACTCTAGTCAAAAATGTCGCATTGATTATGTTATTGTCATTGTTTTTATTGTCTTTATTACTGTCTATTAATATTGTCACTGTTATTATTATCATTGTCGTTATTGCTATAGCTATTGTCGTTTTCTTGATTGTCCTAGTTATACTTGTGGTCGCTGTCATTATCATCGTTGCGATTATTATTTTCATTTTAGTTACTGTTGCCGTTTCTGTTGTCGTTGTCGATATTGATGTCATGTCGTTATTGTTTTTATTGATTTCGTTTTATTGTCGCCGTTATTGTTGTCACTGTTGTCGTTGTCATTATTGTTGTCCATTACTTTTCTTTACTATGGTCGTTTTTGTTATTGTAGCAGTCATTTTTTGCTGTTATCGTCGTTATTATTGTCGTTGTTATCGTTGTCTCTGTTGTCGTTATTATTTCTAACTTTATTGCTAACTATTGGTTTCTTGGTTATTGCAAGTGTTGTCGTTATTTTGCTGCTGTCATTGTTGTCGTTTTCCTTATTGTTCTCGTTGTCGTTATTGTCGCCGTCGCTGTAATAATTCTTTATTCTTGTGATTATTGTACTTGCTGTCATTATTGTTGTCGGTGTTTCTCGTGGTCGTCGTTGTCGTTATTAATTGTTGTTATTGTTGTCATGGTTGTGATTGTCGTTGTTACTGTTGTTATTGTAATTTTTAATGTTATAATAATTATCGTCGTTATTGCTCGACAATAACTAACTTTATTACACAGTATGGAGATATTTAGAGTTGCTGGCCCTTGGTCAAAAGTATGTAGTTTTAACAAGGAGAAATAATGGGGATAGTTCGTTCTTGTAAATGACAGAGTGGGTCAATAAAAATCATGCAAGTGTAAATGGATTGTTACTACTCAGCTTGTAATGACCCGATTTTGATATAATTTATTTAACTTGAAGACCAATCTGTCTCCATCACAGTGACAAGAACTTTTGAAAATACATCTAAATGTGAATGGGATACACAAAATTCAAAACGTAGTATTCAACGATGGTGGCGGATTTCAAATCACTGTCACAGTATCTCAATCAACTTAGGGTAAATATCCAGCGTGAGTAATAGACAGATATTCGCAATGGAATATTGAAAACAAACGTTCAATATATCCACCATAACTGTCAATAAGAGACCTATAATCTCGGTCTCCATTCTGCAATCGCCCTGTTGATAAAGCGTTGAGAAATTGTCCTCCATTCACGGACGATGGCGTCTCGTAACTTCCCTGTGTTTCCAATATTGGAGCGTTTGTAGACACGTTCCTGCAAAACGCCCCAGACCCAGATACGATTGTCTACCTGTCACATCAAGTGAGTTTGCACTCAAACAATCAGGTTCTATGTTATCTGGAGCATTCTCATCCAAATATTCTCACGTAATCAACGCTGTATGGGACGGAACCCAGAACCCATCTTGTAGTGTGAAACTCTCAATCGATAATCAGTGCATGTCAGGAATTAAACCGTCTTGTAATACCCTGTCTCTGTAGTATTCTGCATTCAACCTGGCACCATCATCAATGAAGAGGATTTTCTGTTTTACCGGGTTTAGACAGTCAAACTAAAACCATGACTTCCTTAGTGAAATGCGACCTTTCCTTGAAGAGGCGTTCTGGCCTAACGTCTCTCTTGCGCCTGGCATCTGTGTATGTCTGTCATTTTGTGTATTAACCGGAAAAGCCACCGTGAATATCTTTTCGTCGGTGAACCACATGCTGTTTACGGCATATGAGGTGAAACGATCAAGTAGCTGTTGAGCACTGTCGGCTCGTTGTGCCTTGTTTCGAAGTGTCAGTTTCTAGAATTTTTTATGAGACGACGAACCGTTGAACGATTAATAACAGTTAATTTTCTAATCTCTCTGTCGCGCTTTTATTTGTATGGAGATCAATTTCTTTACTAGCTCTTTAACTTGGTTGATGTTCTCTTGCGTTGCGTCTTTCTTTTGACACTGCCAGGTATACAATCTTCTGTACCCGTCAAATCCACCTTACGTATGATGCGATTTAATCCACTTTTAGTCCACAGTGAACTCGGAAATTCTGTGAGCAGACCTCTACTTGACCATCCCTCAAGACGACAGGTCTTAATAACAGCAATATCTTTTTTGCTCTAAGCTGGCATCATATACTAAAAAACTTGACACAATGAAAGAAATCAAACACCCAACATCCAACTGGAAATGATGACATCACACATTTATGTGTAGGCTGTCATAGTTTGAAATACAGAAATATATAGAGTTTATAACAACTATAGTTAGTTGAATGATTCTAAAGACAGTTCAATCAAGAAAAATGAAATTTTTAGGGCATGTTATGAGAAGAAACAGTATAGAGAATCTTGCTATAACAGGCAAGATAGAAGGAAAGAGAGCAAGGGGACGACAACGAATGACGTATGTTAACAACATAAAGGACTGGACAAACACACCGAGGGCCAATACGGTGCTGCGCGCTACGTATGACAGAGAGGTGTGGAGGAGCATGGCCGTCAACGCGCTTTCGCAAGACACATGACATAGTTAGTTTAAAAATGTGGTAATTTTCATGATAATACATTGAGTTATTAAGGAGTCATAACACTTGGGTTTTTATTGACCCACTTTGTACAAACCCCTACGAGAATTAAACTGTCCCGAAGGCCAGCTCTCTATTTTAACAGACATGAGATGAGTCAAATAGGTAAAATATTTATCAGTGACCTGAGTCATATAAGCCTCGACAGCCGCATTTGCCAACCACAAACGCTTGCTGGCACTCAAGGATGCACTGGTTGTAGTCGTATATATCGGTGTAAAGTAATTTCTGAGAGAAACTTGGATCGGATGTGTTCGTACAATCTGTGTTCTCATATGCCCGGAACGGCGGAGGTAGAAATGACACCTACACCGCAAACTACATATGTTTCAGAGGGTTCACTGATATAATTCAGGTTTTGATCATTCTATTTCTATCATTGGAATTAGTGACCAAAAAAACAACTTCACGTGCAGCTGTCATTATTTAAAAGACGCTAAAGTTGGTTAGTCTGTATTCTGTATCCTATAATTATATCTCCATTAAGATTCTGCAAAACTTTCTACCGAAACATTATAAATAATAATGAGCGGCATAGCGATAATTTATACAGTACAGTATTGAAGCAACTGATCGTGAGAGAGATATTTTATGCAAGGGGGCTCGGTCAAACCAGATATTTTTCTGCCAAAAGCAATGGTATTGCTTGCCGTGTGGTTGTATCAAGGATCCATCCTTATAAAGTGATTTGGAATATTAGACTGACGTGCTGGACTTGATGGTATGCGGTATGGCGATTTTCCCACTATCACAAGCAGTGTAATGCTAATCATTTACTTACATCGTTATAAGTTTAGTATTAATTAACATTGGAAATGATAAATTCCAAAATATTCCCACACACACAGTACACAAAATATTCGTTGGTGGAGTGGGCGTAATAACTTCCAGACAAGACACATAACACCCTGGATTGTATGGGCCATCACCTTTGTTAATGACATTGTATACAGCGAAAACAAAGACAAATTGCATTTATCCGCGTAGCGGAGATACCTTTTTGGTCTTGATTGCGGCATATGTGGAAAATCCTGGACCGACGTTAAAGCCTCGAGCTTGGACGATAGGTGTCTCCCGGTAATCATGGAGTACTACCTATTAAAGTGTGTACGAGTCAGTCAAAGCGAAAATTAACCTATGCTTATTCTGAATTTTAAGTTATATTTTGTACAATGAATTAAAATATGTAATCCACCGTTACTGCCTTATTATCCATTAGCATTTCTCGCTTTCTTAAGTCGGGAAAATGTGGGTGTCTTAACGCTATTCCAGAATGGTTGCTACACATGTGCTCTTATGCAATTCTCTATCCCATTACAGATATAATTGACGCTTGTCTTTCGTCCGGCCTATTCCCAGATTCATGGAAAACGGCGATTGCTTATCCGCTCTGTAAAAAGACCGAGACAGGGCGGTGTGTAGTGCGCCATTAGTTTAGACAGTGGCTAATTGATTAACAAAGACCGAACTTACAGATGCAAATATATTAACCCAAATACACCAGATACAAGATAAAATTGTACGGCGAATTATATTGTCTACGCTGGCCAATAGTTTTTAAATAAGACATACTGTTCTACTTTACACAATTATAAATACATTTCACACCACCACAACGCTAGTGGACCCTTTACGCTGCCCACCACCTAGCTAGCTGACAAGGTACAGACCCATACAGGTTAACCTGTTACTGTGTACCGCCCGGTAGCCCGTTCGCCGTCTACCACCACGCAGGCGAACTAACGGATGGAATACCAGCTGGACAGACGCCGAAACTCTGACAACACTAGAGGGTAAGTACCGTGACAGGTAGTCCTTTCCCTCACCACTTCCAAGTAATGTACTGTTATGTTTTTAAATTCTTATGTTGAATTAAAAACTAACACCAAATTAAACTGAAAAGTACGACTCGGTGTAAGTACTCTATCTTTAATTATAATCACAAAAATTAATAATAACAACCTCGGCTGCAATGGGCGAAGATCAAATTTGTGACACGTGTGGTGTTCGGTGCCTCTAAATTCCGTCGTATCACCCCTCTCATCTAACAACTTTACTGGCTTCCAGTCACGGAACGTGTCACACACAAGTGTCCTACCTTCGCGTACTTGTCCTTAGCACAAATTGGCGCCTACCTACCTGAACTAACTTATCCAATTCTATCAGCCAGCTCGCTCGTTGAGATCTTGCAATCAATTCTTTGCCCAAAATGTGCGCAGTAGACGTGTTAAAACATCTCTTGGGAGCTTTGCTGCTGTTGATTCCACGCTCTGGAACGATCTTCCTTTTTCGTGACGACCAGAGTCTACGTTGACGGAGTTCAAACCCCAATTAGAAAACACACTTTTCTATTTCGGCGTATATATAATCTTTTATTCTTTGCACCTAAATTTCCCATATACACTAATCACTGTAATTTGCACTGTAGGTAATTTGCATTGATAATTATGTTTTAATTTGCATGGATATTATTATTTAATTTGCATGGATATTATATTTCACTGTCGTATGTCGTACTTTAATTTTACATCATATCCTATCTTTTTCCCTTTCAATCACTTTTTTATCATTTTCTCGTACTTTTATTCTTGTAAACCACCGGAGAGCATCATTGCCGGTGGTTCGAGTGCTATAAAAATTCCATTTTTAATTACTGTCTTGTTATGCCGTACGATAGCATCCGTAAGAATATCGGGTGTAGTATGTCGCAGCCTGATGATTTTTGTTATATAGTCTACAAATAGAGAAAACCTGGCATGAATGTTGTGAGGATGGCAACCAGAATGATTTCTCGATATCGCTAGGCAATTCAAGTGCCACGGCGTCGCAAAGTATGAAGCTGAACGAAATGGCTGCCTACCCCATAACGTTAAGACTTTTCCATCGACCAAACCATCGTATATTCCCACACAACAGTGTTTGCTCTGACTGTCGATTTGTTACACTTTACAAACTGATTTGGTTCCCATTCGGAAATCTTGATACCAGTTCAGACTCAACTTTGGCAGTTTGAACGAAGCGGCGATGCCTAGTTAGATGAGTAACTGCTTCATGGATGACCGTGTACGCGAAGCGACGGTGTACATGGCTTACAGGGGATGGTGCATATGATCCGCGAGCATATGAACCGCTGTTCTATTGGCTACGGATATCACACCTCGTCTCATTAGATGGATGATTGACAGGTCCAATCATCCCACCAGAATGCCGTCTCCTATCTAAGTTTTTTGATATCTTTAATCTTTAACGCGGCGCGTTGAATCAAGACACGTGCGCCACGATGTTATGACAAGGACCCGACACACCAAAGGCAAATAACGGGACAATAGAGTATTCATATATCTTTACTGTTCGTACTTATTAAACTTTCGCAAACTTGTATAAAAGTTCGTAAAAAATGCAAGAATATAATTTGTACACGATTTCATGATGGAACCTACCGAATATTCTAAGATTGATCTGACGCGAAGCGGTACTGGTTATCTTGTGAACGACTACATTTTATAAGTAAAACTCAAAGAAAAAATGATTACATAACTATACGATGGGACGTTATCTTTCAGACTGTTTACCTATGTTCATTTCGGATATGAGGCTCTGTAAACTATTAAAAGAGTACTTTTGGCCGTTCTGGTTGCTGAAAACTAACCACAAGTACTGGGACTGGTATATGGTCAAAGTTTGGACCAACAACGCTGTTGAAAGTTGGCATTCGGCGATACACAAAGACTTTGCTTCGCCACATTGCAACATTTGGAGATTGATCACAAAACTGATCAATTATCTAATAAATTTGAAATTAAAATACAGGAAAGAGTTCTTGGAATGCGAAAAGCGCCACAAAACAGTGTGTACGCGAAGATTAATATAAGACTTTTGAGCATACAGAGCGAAAAACAAAGTCATAAATCTTGAGATTATTCACGTGCCATTGCTGATAGTGTACCGTCACCTGTAAATAAAATGTAAATAAATTTCATACGTGTCACGTGTTCATAACATTTGACTAACTTAATTAGCCTGAGCTAGCGGTTCATACGCTCGCTGTTCGATAGTCTCCGACCAAATTGCTCGGCCAGCGGTTCATCTGCTCGTCAGTGAAAGTCGCCGACTGAATTCCTAGGTCAGCGGTTCATCTGCTCGTTGTTGAAAGTGATGGCCACGTGGCAACAGCCGTCACAATAGTGAGATGGCGTGGCGGTTCATATGCCCGCTGATCATATGCTTGTACCCCATTCATCCACCTATTCGTTCAATCGTTCGCTTGCTTCTTTAGGTCGTTTATTTGTTCGTTCTCCGCTCGCTCGCGCGTTGGCTCGCTTGTTGGCGTATTTGCTTATTTGCTAATTGACGCCTCGAATATAAAGTATGTTGACAATTAGTAAATATTGGAAATTATTGGTCGGTGACAAAATTGCACTTTGATGTATTATATTTCCGGTACCAAAAGTCGATTACTGTCTTTGTGTACACTTTGCAGAAAACGCCTGTCTTCGATAATATAGACATTGTGAATTGTTTCTTAATAT
>WURV02157705.1:0-16170 GCA_011762755.2 Epimenia babai | reverse complement strand
TGTTATCACTTTTATTCATTTTCCAGGTCTCACATCCATACAGTAAGACAGGTAGCACCAAGGTTTTGTAAAGCCTGAGTTTAGTTACTCTTGAGATGTTATTCGAATTCCAAATTCTTCTAAGCCTGACAAATGTTCCTCTAGCTTTAGAAAGTCTGTTCTGGAGATCTCTCATCCCTCCACCTTCTTGACAAACCTTTGCTCCTAGATACGTGAATTCGTGAACTTCGTCAATGTCCTGCCCATCAATTGTAATCTTTGTTTGATTCTTTGGGTTGATTTTTAGGATCTTTGTCTTTCCAAGGTTGCGAATCCATATAAGGAAACTAAACCAGTATGTACAGGATTTTTGATAATGCATATTATATATATTATTATTGAAAGGAAGCGCTTGAAGTCCGAAAACTTTTAGGGTAGCACTACCTTTTCATTTTATCTTTTAACTAATATCATTTGCATAACATGATCTTACAACGCACATATAAGGATAACACACACTTTATCAATTAAACAATACAATTGATTAATCATTTACTATAGTCTAAGAATTGCAATGGGAATTAATGAAAACAGGATGAATATGTGCGATTCTTTGCTATTTGCACAAGACCTGGAAAACCTAGATGTAAATGAATAGCGTTGTCGCTGAATACCGTCTGAAGAGAACCGGAAATGGACGAATCTTGAGCGAAAATTTCGGACATGCAATAGGTAGAGATGAAATTTTAATGAAATGAAATTTATTTGTTTGAAGTGTACCTATTAGCAGAGCTGTCAAACACACTTTACATGAAAAGATAGCCTAATGGTCTAAAACGGTGGAAAGTAGTACAAATATCGAAAAAGTGAAATCATATGCTTGATTGGGATTTCATAGTATAAATGGGAAATTGGAGAAGGCGTTTACCCTAAACAACTGATTGCTCCCATGGAATTGACGCCGTGGTCGAGGTGTAGGGCAATTAACACGCCTACTGACATGTCGTGTATCTGTTGGTCACTATGTCATTGCGCTGGGATCGCATTCTATTATTAACGTGATCATTTCCATAAGATCGTAAGTAACGGAATAAAATTTCCGACAGCAAAAACAGTCATTCTTCCTTACTACGCCATATCGGTTTGTTTTGTCTGTGATATTGCGGGCATTTTGCAAGTAACGATGACTTTTGACCGCTTGCACACGCTAGCTTTCACGGTTGTCTAAAAGCCGATTCTAAAAGAGATCTCGCCCTCGTACGGCAAAGGGTACAAGAGCCGTCGTTGATTTTATAAAACGCTGTATATATCATCCAAAAAGTGTCATTTTGTGTTTATATCGTCGTAAATTCGTCAGCATCGTTCAATAAAAGGCCAATATTAGCCTAGCATAGATCCGCCATTAATATTAAACTAGTGGGAACCTAATGGTCATATTGTAATTTCGGTTATGAATTATGGTAAATACAAGCGATTTGAGATATTCCATCAACGGAGCCTCATCCGGATCGGTCTCTAAAGTTCTATTACTTCATTATTATTTGAAATTATGCAGATGCCGTTAGTCAGCTAGACTATCTGATAATCTGAATTTTTTTTGCTTTGGTCAACGTCTGTATCCGGAGCTCGGCGACGATGATCTCAATGATCGAATTCTGGGTAATACTTGCACATGTCACTTCACGCTTAGATAATGTCAATGTCCTATACAACATTAATAATTTCCTTCTTTGGAAATTACACGTTCAAAATGCGGCTGCTCGGCTCATACCCAGAACACACAAATTTGAGTATATCACTCCCTCTATGGCCAATCTGCACTCGTTTCCAATAACACAACGCATAATTTTCAAAATTATTTTTGCGTGCAAAACCCTAAATAAACTTGCTCCGACATATTCATCCGACCTGATCATTATTCACAAATCAGTCTCGCACAGCCAATCACATCACACTGGTCACATCAGGGCATCGCTAGTTACCATGGGCGGCCATAGTTTCTCCATGGCCGCATTACGGAACAAACGCATCACTATCCCACTAAAATGCTTCAATCACAATTGAAAACATATATTTTCAATGATGCATTTTACTCATAAAAATACCCAACTCACAACTAACGCCATCCATCACCTACCGGTAGTATCATTATCATAACAATTCATCATCCACGTCATCTCCATCTACACAACGCATTTTACATTTTGTACACTTAAATTAATTAACCATGTTCCATCCATTCTTTTACTATCGCAATTATTTTTATCAATGGCATGCTTCTTGAGGATTATCGGTTTATCGATGTATTGCGCGATTTTATTATTAGAATTGGGCGCCTTATTGACCCCCCCCCCCCCTTTATATGCGCGCCGTCACCACAGATTTACGTCGTCATCGCCATCGTCATCTCATCGTCATCGTCAGCGTCATTGTGATTATTATTATGATTATCAATATGATTATCACTATGATTATCATCATTATTATGATTATCATCATTATTATTATCGTCGTCGTTATCATTATCACTATCGCAACATTACTTGAATGTGTAAAACTTTATTTCGACGGTTCATTCGTTAAAATTAAACGCGAGACAACATCTCTCATAACAAAAATTAAAGTTTATACTGTCTTCCTAACCCCACAACCCGCTTGTTTTACACCGCATCCAGGCAAAAAATCATGGAATATGCATCACCCGTCTCGGTTAATGTAGCCGAAACATGACCAAAGTCTCCCTTTTTTCATCAGCAGATTGTTCTTCGAAAAATACTTTCTTTTCTATGAATACAACAAATTGAAACCCCGCGCTTCATACTCTAAAATTCTGTTCACATAGTTCTAACAACGATACAACCTACGCTACGAACCAATCCTCATCACGCCTACTGATTTTGAACACATCCAGTGTA
This sequence comes from Epimenia babai, assembly GCA_011762755.2. Classification (NCBI taxonomy): domain Eukaryota; kingdom Metazoa; phylum Mollusca; class Solenogastres; order Cavibelonia; family Epimeniidae; genus Epimenia; species Epimenia babai. Next base: position 13,276 of record WURV02157705.1, on the reverse strand, counting down.
TGTAATGTGGTTGTAAGTTATGTATTTCAAGACAGCCAGGTACAGTTATACATTATGTTAACATATCTGATCTGATATATCAATGTATATTATATTAGATTTGTATAATCGTATATTTTTTTGCATTATATGCCACTTAGAAAACTGTAAGAAGTTCCAGTGTATATTTCGCAGATTTTCTAAACCACGTATCCAAACGTCTCAACACCAATAAAAAATCCTTTCCTAAAATTAGAAAATGCCAAGATTCTTTCATTTCTGTAAATTTGCCTATAATACTGGGCGAGACGCAAAAATGTAGCCAATATCAATCGACCATAACTTTTTTTTATTTGTTTCTATATTTATCTATTTTTTTCTATACTATGTTGGAGAAAGATGCAATTTCATGATGTAATATTTATGTCCTAGAGTATTATGGTAGGACACACCCACAATCGATTTCCAAATTAATATATATGTGTTTTTTTGCGTATTTTTGGCCACGGGTAAGAAATCTTGAAATTGTTTAGTTTCAACGAGACGGTGTTGCTGCACACACCGTGCGTGCTTCGTGGCAGTGGCTTAATGGACATTTTCCCGGTAGAGTGATCTTTCATCGTTCTGACTTTCCGTGACCGGATCGATCTCCTGATATTACCTCTTTAGATTTTGGCTTGTGGCGATACATAAAAACTGAAATATTCAAGGACAATCCCAGAAATATTCAGTAGCTGAAACTTGCAGCTAGTCGAAATATTACTAAAATTTCATTAGAGACCCTAGAGGCGATGACAAGGAACTTCTAGGTGCGGATTCGTGAGTGCATAGAACGCAGAGGGGGACATTTCGAACATATGCTCTAAACAATCACATTATCTACTCAGTGGTTAGTTTAACTATCTTATAAAATTTCACCTTTTCCCAATATGCTACAAAAAAGGAGATTGAGATATAAGAAATATAAAAAGTTATAGCCGATTGATTTTGGTTACATTTTTGTTACGATATTTGTATAATACTTCTCCTTGTTTGCACGGATATTGATTCATTGGTGTTGCGGAATAATATATATTGATAACTTTTGACAACACTCGTTTAACTATTCATGCTGGATGGCAGTCTGCAACATGTGTCTCCTAGTGACAAAAAGGAAGAAAATTAGGGTCACTATAAGGAAGGCGAAAGAGAACAAAAAATGGCATTGTTTTTGGATGTGGAGAACGCGAGTGACAGGGTCCCTTAGAGAGTTTTGTTATTGCATGACGAAAACGGGGTGAAAAGAAGTATGTCAGACTGGTGCAAGAGATGTACAAGTGCAGGATGACAGCAGTTTGGTGCGCAGTGAGTGCTAGCGATGAGCTAATCGTAAATGTAAGTCTTCTTCTATGATTGTTTCTGATCCCTCTCCTGTTTGCAATAGTGATGGACAAGCTGTCTGACGAAACCAGACGGAGGCACCTCGGAGATTGATATTCACGGACGATATAGTGTTTACATTCAGTGAAGTCAGGGGAATCATACAACTAAATGGAACACAAATGGCAATTTTGATGACGTTAAATACATGGGGCTTAAATGTCCAAAGCCATATATGTGCACAAATGTATAAATGAGAACACCTACAGGATGCTATCGGTAGAAAGGTTATCAGAGGTAATATGGACGGGTAGGCGTCTGTGGGAGTTAAATGGAAAGTGTACGAAACGGCACACTTGTGCTGAATGGTCTGAAGTCTGAAGACTTAACAAATGAATACCTCAGAGAATCAGTACATGTTAGATGTTCTGAGGACAAAGTAGGGGAAACAGGATTGCAATGGTTCGCGCGTGTGTGCAGGGGTGATGAAAGGTACAGAAAGGTGGATGTTGAGTATGGATGCGTGAGGGAGGAAAGAGAAGCCAAATTGACGACATATGAATGTGTTGGGAGATCGACTGCGGTGATTGTGGTCATAAGAAAGATTGCAGAAACTTGGACAGCGTGGAAAAAGATTCGCTGTGTTAACTCCTGAAGGAACAGCCGAAAGACAAATAAAAAAACAAATTAACCAGAAAACGCCACTCACTCGAATACAAACGGCACTCATTTAACTAATAATGACACTTATTTAACTACAACAGACACACATTTAACTCCAAAGGACGATCATTAAACAAACGACGATCATATAACTGAAAGACATTCGTTTACCTACAAACGACCCTAATTTAACCACAAATTAATTTTTACTCTGATTAAATACAAACGACTCTGATTAAACCACAAACGACAATAATATGTTATTTATGCAATGGGAGAAAATTTCTACGACCTGAGATATTTAACAGATTTCGTGGATTACGAAACCAAAATATACTGATCAGACAATAAAATGTTTCTAGATAAAATTAATTTACTAACAATTCATAGTTAGTATTTTCTCTCACTTGATATTCTCATGGACATTTCGGCACAGGTGCGGTATATGAAGGGTCATTAATACACGCATTCGTGCATCTAAACATCATTGAAACATTTATTACAATCAAAAGTCCTTGGAAAATGATTCTGATTTTAAAAATAAAAATGATTCCTTCATCGTATGTATACATTTGCCTATTATGTAGTCACGCACGATATTGGACCTTATTTTTCTGAAGATTTTTTATACTATAATATTGAATCGTTTATGTGGCTTCATGAAGTATATAGATAACATTTGATAAGATTTATTTAACTACAAAAGCCACACATTGTACCAGCAACGAGACTAATAATTGCTGATATAAAAACGGTTTAGCAACAATAACAGTGTAACTAAAAACCAGTCATTCAACTTCAAACGAAGTTATTTCGTTAGCTTAATTACAAACGACACTAATTCAGGTAGAAACAACATTCTTTTAACTGCAAAAAGACGTAACTACACCCAAGGGTTACTTTAACCCAAACTACGCTCAGGATGCTCATTTAACCATATTCCACACAGATGAAACAATTAGTCAATTCCATAGATACAGCATTAACGATGAGCTGGATTTATTTTAACTGCCAAAACCGTCTTTTTGTCCAAAACGACACGTTTGACCATAAACGATACTAATTTCTCTACATATTTTACCTTCGATCGATTATAAAAACCATATATAAAACCGCATAAAACGGAGATTGTCCAGTTGGGGTGTATCCTTAAAGAATAAAATCGTAAAATCGATACATAAAAAGGGAAGAAATTATTATCAATCAGATTGCGATCTGATGAAAATCACCAGTGTTGAAGGCTGAAGTTCGCATACTCGATCGAAGGTCCTCTATCAATGTGAGATCATTGAACTCGTTTAGGACAGATGCATCGGATAAGCAAGAAAACGATGAAGATGAGGAGAACGCCGATGAAAAACGTACCAACAGCCAAGCCGGCGACTTCGCCTGCGGACAAACATCCCCTGTGATTTTCGACATTTGAATAGCTCTATGCAGATGTGAAACGATTGTTAGACGATTACTACAGCTCACAGATTGCATACCGAAATAGTTGTAGTTACCGTTTAAGTTTCTAATTCAAATATATCCTTTATCCACACCGTTAGTTGAGCGTATTTTATGTGCCACTAAACCGGTACAGTTGTTGATCTCAACTTACTACTTGATGACTCTATCTTTTTGTAAATTAAAGGCCCTGATGAAGTATACTTGATATACGAATGCATGTGTTAATCCTTATATAGTTAGTCAACAAGGTGTTACCTTTGTATTTTCGTATGTATTTATAGGCTGATTACTGAAGAAAACACCTAGCGTGAAAAAGCCACCGAGTCTGGGCAGACAATTCACCTTTCTCCATTCACGTCACTGGTTCCAGATGTCTACATAATTATGAACTAAATATGTCGCGCACTCCGTTAAGTCTATGAAAGCTTCATGTTTATTTACAATGAGATGATAACATAGCGGAGAGACAACATAGAGAGCGCATATAGAGCATCTGAAGCACAGCAAACGTAAGAGGTGGAAAAGCCTTCGCAGAGCCACACTGGAAAAACTACCCAGACCCCCATGGGCAATGGGGTTTAAGGCCCCCTGGATTCAGTCAAACGCCCTAACCACTACTCCACCTGCCTCCTGAAAGTTTTAATTTATTCCTTAATGAAGAGAAGAAAATACATAAAATTTACTAGCAATGCAAATATTTACCCCATCCATGTTTTACAGCCATATAAGCGGGATATCTTCAAACTAATCCCATAATGTCATTGCATCATTGAACAACATTCTAAATCTCTTTTACATTAAACGAGCGTACGAGAAAGCCAAGCACTTGATTTTATGATGACGTTTTTATCAACGCACGTATTATATTTAGAACGATATGCCGCACGTCATATCACGACATACCGGTTGAGAAGGAACTTTTCTCCGATTCAAAGGTAAGCTTCAAGGGGGTATTCGTAAGTATTTGAGATAGAGTGGTCGTGGCTGCAATCGTTGCGTTAGTTGTGGTTATATTAGTCGTCGTCTTCGTCGTCGCTGGCGTTGTTGTTGTTGTAGTTGTTGTTGTTGCGGCTGTTTTGCCAGCCGCGACATGTGCTAAAATTTCCAACACGATTGCTTATTATGTAAACGAATAATCTATAAAGTCTTTAAAAGTCAAGGGCAACAATGGAATGACGTAAAAGTTTAAGGACAACACAGTTTATGGTAGACTAACCAGTTTATTTGATCACTAGCTTTCGCATAAACACTATATATAGTCTTTCGGTTTTAGTACATTTTAAAATTGTCACTAGAATGAAATATTGAATTTATTATCCAGTGTGTCTTTTTATTATAGAATTTCTGGGGTTTTGTAGATAAACCGTTATAGCCATATATAAATAGAAGTTCCCATTATGTTTTCACGGATCTCAAAATACATTATATATGTTATATAGAACTATCCCCTCTGAGAAGACTACGCATTTTTTAGCCCAAATATTTATCAGACTATGACTAAATTCTGCACTTCTAATGAAAACTAATGGCTTGCAGAATTAGAAATTCCTATGTCAGCTTTTATGATATATGAAAAGCTTTTCTAAGAACAGGAACATCAAAAATCTAACTTTTTGGCCAATTAAAGACAAGATTGCTATTAACCTTTTGTTCTTCGTAGAACAGAGGATGAAAATTAGTACATTTATTATGATTAATACAAATAAACGTTCATTTGCTATTAATAAAATAATGGTGCACACAAAAAATCTAACGATCATCTTTTGAATTAATGATTTGCCAACATAGATTTCCAAGATAAAAAACTATTTATTGTGTAATTTAGAACTGGTGTTATAAAAAAATATTTATTTAAATATATAGTCCAATTCTGAATTGAGTCGTATTAAAATACAATATTATCCTCAAATCGAAAAACAATGATTTGACGTCAATTATTATTGTCTTTGCACAAAAAGTGTACGCGGAATTAGGCGGCATCTGGTAATGTCAGTAAAAATTGCTAACCGAGGAATTTAATGCATATCGAAGTACTGCAAAGTAGTTTTATTCTGTATTGCTATGAGATAGTGATGCTACTAGAATTTAACTGTTATCAGCCAAAAAACCGGATTCTATGAGGCACCACATTGGATCTAACGGGAAAAGATTAGATATAGAGGTATTTCAGTCTGAAAATGTAACGGGATGAAATAAAGTGTTAAAATGACACTGGGCCTGATGTGATTGGGCCTAATGAGACCACATTAACGTGCGTGTTCGATGTGACCTTTTTGTCGTAAAATGAAGCGGTTTGTCACGTGCCTTACAGACGACATGCCCGCTAATTGTTAACCCATTCCTGAGTTCGTGACAACAAGCAGAACCTGTTTTGTAATTCTCATTAGACTGTACTTTGATAATTTCCTAAGTATTCCTTCCAATAATGATCAATATTCTTGCTGTGCATCAAAATGTCGTGAAATGGGGGAGGGGTTTCCGTGGCAATGTCGAAACTTGCAAGAGCAATTTCTTCTGTCACAAGATCACCTTTTTACGAGAATTTATTCTTTTATTTCACACTTTTACACTTCAAGACAGACCGCTCACTTGATTATGTAAAAGGATAGAACTCCTAGTCTACTTCGCAGACGCCAAGCATTTCCCGTTGCAGTGCACCTAGATTATCATCGTGTCAACTCTCTGAACGGTGTCCCATTTATTTTGGGCGATGAGCATTTTGCTACAGAAACGACCGATGAAGATGCTGTCGCATTTTGCCGCATATGCGATATGTACCTCACGAAATGTGGAATAGAAAAACGTTTCCACCTCTACTGTAAACTCCCTTACTGCTTCGGGCGTTATGATCAGCAAAAATTAGGGTTTTCTTTGTTTTAAAATTTCCTTTCGGCTACCTATATAATTTAGTAAATATAATACGTGGATGACTCACAGTGGACTGATAAACTATATGTTCAAATAAAGTTATTGTTACGGTAGGGACATTTTGAGACAACAAAATATGTTATTTCGTCGATCTGCGTATGATACTATGGATGCTTCACTAACCGACGTAGCGGTCGCAGGTCCTACTCTTCACTGCTGTATATGTGAACGGTGCCTCATGAGCGTAGAGATAACACTCGGTGTCCTGAGTCGTTTTGCAGAAGTCAAACTCGACGCAGCCACGAGTCGCTGTCAGGGCGCATTTACGGGCGCACTGTGACGGCGATAGACCTTGTAAAACGGAGCTCGCTCCTTTCCTCAGTAAACGGCTTGGGAACTTAACAAAGTCGCTCAGATAGTTACCTAAGATATGGAAATGCGCGAAATTGAGATTGCAGCTGATGCTGTTAATTGTGAAATATATGCATTGGGCATAAGCGAAATGCAGTTACATACGTATATGCTGCTAGATAAGTGAACTAGCATCAAGATACTGAGAAGTGGCAACGTCATAATTATATACAAGAGGCGTCATATATATCTAAACTATTATGGTAAAAGCTGTAGTTTAGTGTACTGCGTGTGATTGAAAAATATGTCAGGTAAACTCGTTGCTGATCTTACTTCATATCATAACGCATATATGACGATGGGATTGATCTTTCCTAAAGATTGAACGTATCTTTCTCCGATAAACATATTTTCGATAACGCTAGCAATAAGGGGATGGTAATAGGGAAGTTTTCAAACAAACTGTGTTTTTAAACTCCCGCAGACTCGTCGATATTAAAACGCTCGACTTACGGCTATAACTGAGGCACCAGGCGCTGTTACCGCTCGTTGTCACCGGCAACTCGTGAGTGCGGCTTAACACGCACGTCCTCGTATCTCGACAGTAAGTGAAACCTTTACAATCCTTTGAGTTTTTCGTACAGCTTTTGGCACAAAGATCTGTGGTTCTGACGCCGACCGTTCCACCATCGAGCGCCCTTTGTGTACCACCGAGCAAATTGTAGTCATCGAGAAAATTTCCTGTTAATGGTGATAAAAGTCACTGCTATGGTGATAAAATAAAACTGCTATTACTATTGCTACTGATAATTATCTTACACACCCGTCCTAATATAAACATTATTCGACCTTTCGTATATCTATCATGCTCCGTAAATAGATGGACGAATACAGAGAATGGCTATAAACGCATTTGAATTGATAAATTGTCGCGGCTAGTTGTATCGTAATGGAAACGCGGGTCTAATGCAAGTGGTTACGATTACGTGTCTGGGGCGATTGCAAAATTGCACGTAACTTCCATTAGCATTTATAAACTTATAATAAACGCGATGCAGATGCGAGCATTCGTGTTGCACCTCGTCGCATATTGGGATAATCTACCTCTAGCCACTCAAGTTTTCTCAGTGTCTAATTTTGAATTTGATTTGCGAAGCTCAATAAGAATTCAAGTTTCGTGAGGAAGCAATTGAACAAATCAAAATCATTACTAATTATGAAAAAAACGTTTTACCCCTATTCTGTTGAAATCAAAAGAGCAGCATCATATTCGTACTAGTGATTCCCGCAGCACAAGGATCAAACTCAAATGCAGGTATCTGATGGGAAATCACATAAAAATCAATTGTTTTGCGAACCAGATTGTCTCATTATCGCGGCCAAGGAAATGAAATTTTTTCCCACACTGTTTGAAATTATTCCACCTGCTAAATATATTTTTTCGTATTGAGTACGATGGAATCGACATAATTAAATCATCGCGGCCAGCATTTTTATGTCGATGCTCCATTAGCAAGCCGTCATCTACTTCCTTTCAGAGTATCTGTATTTAATGGAAAGTGAAACTTTTTCTTACGTCACAAAGCAGACTATATAATTAACTTTCAAACTAACGAACTCCATACACCACAGTCTAAAATAACAACACGGATAAATAAATAATGACACGTTTATAGGCAAGAGTTCTCTTTAGCAGAGGTTAATGCCCCCATGAGGGGTAGTCACAAGAAGAAACATAATTATGTATAGCAGCTGATTGATAGTACACTTGTATTGGTGATGTTGTTGACGCATTTTTCTATGTTACTCTGAGAACATCGAAGGTCAAACGTGTCAAAATTGTATTGGCATGAGAAATAAGTTATTCTAACTTCAATGAATTTATAAATGTTTGGTCACTTTTTTTGGTCATAACACCGCGATCTGCCGAGCGATGGCGGATCATAATAACATGACGAGTCTTAATATTAAGTTATCCATAGTACAATATTAAGAGCTAAAGAGCTTCTACACTTAGGAACAAGCTTCCCGCAAACATTCAAACAATTACCACTCTTGAATCGTTTAAGAAGGCTATCAAAACTCATCTTTTTACCACTGTTGATTCATAGCTCTTTGTTGTGATATACCCCAGTTGTCATAATCCCCCATGCAAGTTAGGAATGATCAGTTTTATGCTATGAACTGTACTTTAGTTTAACGATTTTCTTTATCCGTGATCTTCTGTATATGTCTTTTTTCTCGACGCACTTATGGTTTACCAAGTTCGACTTTGAACGGTATTCCTTGTACTCCCCGTATTCCTTATACCCTTTGCATTTCTATCTAGTCATAGAAACCATATTTTTTTAGGAATCTTTGATTGACATGTATTGGGTGGGCACTAGAAATCAAATAGAATTCCATTCCATTCCACCTAATGATGGTGTTAGGCTATGATTTAACTTAAATGTATCTTTTATCGTGTTATGCAATATAATTAGTTATTTCATATCATTTCATTCAACTGTTCTGTTAGGCTATGATTTACCTATATGCACTTACTATTGTGTTATACAATATAATTAGTTGTCATACGAAATGTATATAGGCGCCTTAGAGACATACTAGTTATTAGAGCGCCCCTAAAACAAATGTATTATTATTATTAAAAAAGAGGTGAGTGCTCTAAAATTATTGTACTGATACAGGGATACTGGTATATAAATCGGAGGAGCCCCGTTGTCGCTCGCCATGGCGATACATAAAGTCTTGTAGACTTACTGACATAAAAGCGACAGTCACTTCCGTACTGTCGCTTGGTAGGTCGTCTCTCGTCGAAAATAGTGCAGTAGTGATGGTCGAAGCAGTACATGAACGAGTGACAGTCTATCGAGGTTATTTCGACGCAATGACTCGCGCAACCGTCAATAGCCGTCTGACCTACCCATCCCGCTGTTGACGTCTCACTGTGATGCGGAATCGCTTTGAAGAAACGCCGCATGCGCAAGGCTGAAACGAGTAATCTAAGACTAAAGTTTGCGTTTTGCAATATGCTGTTGTCATCATATTGATATGCACGGAATTAGACGCAAAATTCCATCTATTGATATAGCTCGTATGGCTTCAAAAAGGTACAGTGAAACCTGCTCTAACGACCACTCGTATACAGAGACCACTCGTCTTGAGCGACCGCCGAAAGGCGGTCCCGAACGTTTTTGGTATATAAGTACACTCACTGTATTAAGCGACCACCTGTCTTTACGACTCACCCGATTTACGCCGGTCCAGCGAACGGTCGCTTAATACAGGTTTCACTGTAGATCTCACCTGATTTAATGTTGGTGGGTTTGCGTAGGTCATCAACTTCAGCAATGCTGATGGCCTTCGAATATGTGGTCTGAGAAATATAACATTGCACTAATCATTGAATCGTGGAAATGACTAGATCCTAAAACGTCAAGATGCCGCGTAAACTAACAAGAGACGAAAAACGATTATATTAACATTTGTCTAAAGCTTACGCATTTCAAAATCTTTGTGGTACTACTTTGTACTAAAATAATAAAATTTTGTCATGCGTTGTTTCTAACATTAAAATCTTGCCAAACACATTAAGATCCATGGCAGGGTATCCCGTAAAGTTCTGATATGCGAGTGATGAAAAAATTCGTGAGCTTCTGAAAAAAAAACAACCACGAAGAACGTGCGAAAATATTGGCTTGATCATTAACCTACGAGAGCCATCGTTGTAGCCACTTTCAGTGGGTTGTACCTTTGTTATCTAAGAATTGTTATTGACGTACCAGGACACGCTGCCTGACAGGGCCTTGTCCAATTGTATATTGTATCTTTAGGGTAACGTAGCCTAGATAGACGTTATTCACCAATCTCGTGTATACATTATAAAGTTTGTTTCTGCCACTTCCTTCTGCAATAGAGCGAAAAAGTGACATGCACATGAAACTAAAAAACTGTATATATATATTTGAGTATACTTAACCTTTCTGTCAATTCCGCGCCATACGAATAAATACAAACGCTGGATACTTGATAGCCCAATTGTGTGCGGCAATCGGTCATAGAACCAATCACCGATTGAGTTTTTCTCGCCTTTGCTTCTAATGTCTTTGTCAACATTAAATGCGTTGCACGAGAAAATTTCACTAAAATATAGTGCGACAGCATTTGAACATAGGGCTAACGTGATTTTCTGTGATGATTTGTGCATCGCTGTATTGTAGGACCTATAACGTAAGTGGTAATTATTTCATTCATAAAAATGGAACGTTAGGGGATCACAGTTTAATCGCTCCGAGCCATGATTACACCGCTTACGTTTGTCGAGAAGCGTGATGCTGTAATACAGGTTCCGGGAGTCTGTTTTGATGACGTCGTCGGCTACTGCGAGTGTAGGTAATGACAAGTTTCTTGTCAAGTAATCGTGTAGAGCGCGGATAAGATATCGCTCGTTCTCCAACTTAAAATTATCCCTTACTGTTGACAAAAAAAAATGAATGGCGTTTTAACATATAGTATAGATGACTTTGAGAGTAGAAACTTGCCACGTGGGACATTTGCAAAGCAAAAACAGACATGAATCGTCTGTGAGTTTTATTTTTTTTTCTGCGATATAATATCGCAGGACACAGATCAATGGCAGGTACCAGAAAGCTCCACCTTTCCTTGCTGCGCATGTTCAATATTTACCTACAACCAGCTAATCCATGTCGTATTTCACATATTCTCTAGTCAACCACAGCCATCAAAGTCAAGTAACCTAACCATGGAATGGAAAATATGATCGTTATAGCCTTGGAATCATACCACTTTCGTGTATTCAAACGACTGCTTGACTTCAGTCTTGCATCTGCCCACACCCAAAGTAAGATAAAATCGTGTTCTCACGCCAAAATCTAGCAAATGACCCATGGCGAAAGTTATTCTCTAATTAGCCCACTCATAAGTCACTTTACAACACTGCCTATATAAAATATATTGTCTGGTGATTTCATTTATAATTTATATGCAATACAGTCGACGCCATCGTATCGTTACGCTACCACAACATCTTACCTGGAAACGTCATGACAAAGCGTATTTTAGAGTTCCTGTGAAAACATGCGGAGATCGACAAACGAGATTCGTCGACGTTTGTTTCTACGTCAAAAATGTCGATTTTGAAATCTTTCTTTGGCTGAAATGTCCAGAAAATAACTCTTATGGCTCTGAATATAATGATTGCCTCAAAGTTGATTGAAATTAACCATTCGGTGGTTCTTTTACTGCTGCAAAGAATTTTATATTTTGCTCTTTATGCTGTTTTAAAGAAATTATTGTATTAGAACAAAACAAGCATTTCCATTATGTATATATATTCAATTGAATGCTCACGTCGGCCCCGTATCCACGGATCTGCATCGGAAAGAATTGACTTTTGCTTCGTAGATACTTTCTCTGTAAACGCGTTCGTTACGTCTATTTTTAGGTACATTTAAATTTCAATTTTATTCGTAAACCCATTGCAGCGTACACGAAAACAATATAACAGCATCAAAGTAATAAACGCATGGTGGGTGATAGCCAACAAATTATAGTGTTTATGTATACATAATCGTCACACTAACAATGAATAATGAAATTGCATAAACGGAAAGTTACTAGACACGGAATTGGGTTGCTATGGTGGAAAGGTTAGTAGTGGAAAAGGGTATTTTGTTTTGCCATGTGCTTTATCGCCAGGAAATAATGAAATTAATTGATTTTTTAAAAAGAAATTGCAAAAAAGTGACCTACCCTGGAATAGTTTTCGGAAAATCTAATACTGTCATCCTATATACACAGACGATGTACGACATAGGCAACATATGAAATATACTAACAACACAGGACGTACGGAGGCAACATTTTTGCATAAGATTTCAATAACAATAAAATGCTGTTAGCAATATTTTGCGAGCAATTACAAAAGTACTGATTTACATATCGGTTATTGTGCAAGTGAATCCATGTAATTAAATGCTAAGTCACGCACTGAGGAATGCCACATAGTGTAACGTTTACAATATTAATAATAGATGAGGAAGGGGACACGCACCGCAGCGACAAGGTAATGAATCGTTACTGGCTTGTTGAAGACAATCTCGGGAACTGTGGACTTGAAGATGGTACATATAATACCCCGCACGGTCGTCTGTTACCGGCAAACGTATAGAATGTATACATATGGGAAGGCGTTCGCTAAGTGTAGTTACAGCATGGCAAAAATAAGGAATGATGAAGAACAAACCGATCGGTTAGTCAGGGTATATTAAAGATATCGTATTTAAATTATCGGAAATGCTGGCAACAACTGATTTCCTACTCATTAATGACTAAATGCCCGCTTTCTGGTAGCAATACAACCAATATTAAAGCACGATGGCTGAAGCAGACGGCGAAAGCTGGGTACAATAAATGACGTGACGCCGAAGAATGAAACAGTGTTATATATATATGTTACAGTAAATTCTGGTAATCAGTAAATACCGGTATTCCCTAAACCGTTCTAGGAAATACTGGTATTTACTGAATGGCTCAGTAAATACAAGTATTTACTAAAATATTTCAGTAAATACTAGTATTT
>WURV02157694.1:0-16171 GCA_011762755.2 Epimenia babai | reverse complement strand
CCATTCAGTAAATACCAGTATTTCCTAAAACGGTTTAGGGAATACCGGTATTTACTGATTACCAGTATTTACTGTAAAATATATATATGTAGGCTATAGAGATCACGTAACGCAAACAATCGGAGGCGACTTCTAGTAGCGAGACATCACGTGAGAAAAACCGCTGACCCCACGGTACATCGGGTACATCCAGACTGCCCTAATGGCTTGTCAAAACACACACGCCCCACCGGCCTACATCGATCTACGGCATTGCTCATTCATTCTTCATCAGCATCAATCCATCCGCACGCTCTACTCAATGGAACTTTACACGTTGTCTCATCGTACCTCGTACGGACCGCGCGAGTTTCTGCGACCGTGCGTTCTTCAAGTTGATATACAATTCACAAAGTATATATCAATTCAAGTCAAAGCACACTTGTTTATCGTAGTTTACAACTAATGAATTATCAAGCATTATCGTCACCGTCTTTTACCTTAGTTTAGTGTTCGTAATGTGTACACAAATGTGGCTGGTCCTGATGTATAATTATGATGATATATGATATATTACATGTATTGACAAATTGTCTCGAACCGTGCTATTAGTGTAGCCTTAGTTATTTTAGAAAGCTCATTAACGGTTCTTTTTTCAGACGATGTTTTGGCCACATTAATTTTTAAACGGACAATGCCAACATCCTGTGGTGGTATATGTTCGACAAAAGACATCGACAAAACAAAGCGATCACGAGGGGTTAAACTTAAATTTACATAAATTGTAGCCGTTCGCAAAATCTGCTGGAATTCGATGGATTTTACTCTTTCATAATCTTTTTTTAGAGATTCTTGTTTTACATTTTGACATTAAAAAGGAACGTATCTCACACTAACTTCTAAGTGCAAAATATGCAATTTTTTATCATTTACGATGTTAGCAGCATTTACAAGTTTTTTTCAGAGTTACTTGCGTAATTCTGAACCGAGCGTCCACTGTCAGCCCCACCTGTCCACCTGTAGTACATCGAGTGGTTCGTGTTGGTTTCTTCATTGTCACGACACAATCCTCTAGTTGAAGGATCTACCATTTTTACGGGTATTCAGAAATTTTTCAGGTATCGTAGAAGCTACCTGAACGATAACTGCCATCGTAAACTCGTCAAAGCTAGTAATCTTACAATTTTCTTAGCTACTGTCGATTTTTGAAGATTTGACACCTTTTTGTCACTTAGCTCTCTATACGATACGGTATGTCGGAGAAATCGCTAATAAGGCAACGACACATTTGTCAAGGTTTTTTATCAACATAATACAATTCAGATTAATATTAAACATTAAAATATGTGCACAGAACAATTTAGAGGGAATCAAAGATACAGTAACAAAATGCATGCGAAATAACTAACTATTCATTATAATTCAGGCGGAAACTAAACACCATCGAATTCACAAATGGAAATATAACTATTACGATCTGAACTATGCGCAGTAAAGATAAAGCTTGTAAGCGGAACAGTACACAAAATTACTCAAGCTAAACTGTGTGTAGTATATACAATTAGGTTACTATATTTCAAACAGAAATGCGTATTTTCAGCGGGAAAAATACAAACTTCACTGTACTAAGCTTCTACCACCAAACTAAAACATGCTAAGGTGAATGGAGGACGTACATTAGTACAGAAAATTCAAGCGTAACTTGTATTCATAAGTATTTATGTACTTAAATAAGATATTCAATCAAGCTGAACTGTGCATAACAATATCAAGTTACTCAAGCTGAATTCTACGTTGCTATATCTACTGCATTAACAATACAAACGAAATCATGCGCGAGTTAATGTATAATAACGCAAGAGGAACTGGATGAATTACATTTCTCCATGGAAGCAATTTAAGGGAAACTTTGGTTAGAAAAAATACGATCAATAGATTTTTTAAGAATAATTATTTCTCAAAATGTCATGATGTAGAAAAATGTGCAATAGTCAAGCAGAACATTGTTCAATTCTATAAAAACCAGCAAATAATAATTACACTTTTAAACAAGGCATAAATGTAACACACATTCCTCGAGACAAACTATACACATATATGAACAAGACAAGCTGAACTGGATGTACACCAGTGTGGATGGTCAAGCAGAACTTAACATAACAATATTCAGTACCGTTCAAGCAGAACTGTATGATTAACATATTACTCAAGTTAAATTGTGTGTAGAATATATGATTAACAAACAATTCAAGCAAAACTATAGTAATACATGTATCTTAATTCAAGCGCAGCAAGACATGGTGAATTACTGAATTATATAACGGAACTGTAAGCAGAATCAAGTTTTTGTTGGTTTCATACGTCGATTAATTCAGGTTAATCTGGCTCTTAGCAATACATTTAGAACCTGCCATCTAACTGTATGTAGGAAATGTTCAATACAATTGATACTGTACGTAGAATAAATTCCAGCCAAAATTTACTCACAAGTATAAACAATACATCGGAAAATGTGTAGACAAATTCTAATATATTATTAAACTACGTAGTAAAAATGTCTATTACTGTAACGAAACTTTACTTTGGGATATACGTAAACAATTCAAGCAGAACTGAATCTTTGGACAATAATTACTCAATTGAAACGGTATGTACTGAATTATTTTTAATGACTGAAATGCAAATGTACTTTGTTAAAATTTATAAGTACTTTTGACGAACTTGATACATTGAGATATATGACTATATGAACTGTATCCATTTACAATATCTCTAATCAACCTAGTAAAACTGCGTAGAATGTTTTTATTCAAGCATAACTTATGTTGGAGTATATGAACAGTACAAGTGCAAAGTTGAAGTGTGTAGACACTAAACATGGAAAATATATGTAGAACAATTCAAGCAAAACTTTACACTGCATCAGAAATGAACAAAACAAGTGGAATGGTACGCGAGGAAATGAATCATTACTTTAGTGGAAATTAATGTAGAAATAAACTGATTCATCAACTAAAGCTAAACTGTATGCAGCAATGCGGATGAATGATGCAAGCTCAATTGTGTGTAGAATAAGGTAAATTACATCCAGTTGAACCGAACATTGCCCAAATGTCAAATTTCATTGTGATAACTAATGACATGTTCCATTATCCAAGCTGAACTTAAAGTAGAATAAGTTTAATAATTAAAGTTATACAGTATACAGTATAATTAATGAGACAAACAGAACTCCCAGAAGGGCAAGGTAACCACCTTAACTATTTATTTAGCCAAGATGTTTTGTAACCCAGGCGGCCATATTAGTCAGTTTTTTGTTCTCAATTGAAGCCATATTTCATATAGAGATATACAAAGTAGATAAACCGCACTAGCAAAACTGTACACAGGGAAAATGTAAACAATACACAGCAAACTACACAGTGAAAATGTTGAATTATTAAGCCAAACTATCATTATAAATCAGAATTATTCGAATGTAACTACACGAAGTTAAGTGTCGATAACAGTAACTGAAATAAAAACTGAGGCGAGTCAAATATGAAAAATACGTAAGTGAAACCAATCTGTACGTACTAATACATTATATCAATACAATGGTAACTCAGAATAAGAGAAAATGCAGAATAAAATACTCAAGCAAAACTTTCAGTTAAATTCTCCAGAATAATTCATGTGTAAATATTTTATCGGAACTGTAGATATTTTTCTAGTTATAATCACCTCAGTGACAAAGTACACTGCATCGGTACATACAGTAATCAGTTATTAGAGATCAACTGATGCAGTTTTTTAGTTTTACACAATTTCTACATAGTTACACTGTTTCTACATAGTCAAGTTATCACCTTGTTTTGACCATTAACAGAGGCATGGTCATGGTATACATTGTGCCAACCTGTTTTTATATCAATACACACCAAGTGACCAAAGCACATTATCCATCATGAATTATACATACGAACAACACTGGCCAGGTTAGTGTAAATAACACACCCGCCCCCCGCCTCACCACACCCAGCAAATTTTCCAGTATTCAAGTTTTAGCTACTAGGCATACATCTACATGCCAAACGTTAGTTTCAACCGTCATATCAAATCACAGTATTTGAATACTGAATATCCATCTTAGATACCAATTATCACACATAAAGCACAAAATGAGAAGCTGCCACCACTTCTCTCCAGATACAACTAATTTGCTCTCTCAACTAATAATTAGGTTCGTAGATACTGGTTACCTCAGTTAACATCAATAACGGAGATAATGCGAAATATTCGAAATGGAGAAGTTTAGGAACAAGGAGCAGAGATAAAAGTATGGAAATATTCTACTGATATCACTCATCACTATTTGATCTGGAGAGGCTAGAGGTCAAGAAACAGGAACCACAAAAGTATATAGATCGTTGATCAAAATCATTCCTCAGTATTTATCTGAACATGCTAGAGGTCAAGAAACGGGGACCACATTAAGTATGTAAACATACGACCAAAATCATCCATCACTATATGATCTGGACATGCTAGGGGTCAAGAAACGGGGACCACATTAAGTATGTAAACATACGACCAAAATCATCCATCACTACATGATCTGGACATGCTAGGGGTCAAGAAACGGGGACCACATGATGTAAACATACGACCAAAATCATCCATCACGATTTGATGTGGACATGCTCGTGGTCAAGAAACAGGCATTAACATCTATGTCTCAAGATTGACTGCAGACATTCAGTCCAGCTCTACTGGCGCAATTTATGGGGGTTAAACTTTACATCGCCGTAGCATTTAGTAATCAGAAATCTAGTGCGCAATTTCATCTAAACATCTACATCGATTGTGGTAAACGTGATGGCATGCTCTCTACTGTTAGAAAAGCTAAGTCTGCATGTTTTCTAAAATTTTAAACCGATATAATAAGGAGCGACGTAATAATAATGCAACTAGGCCTATATAATCAGATACATTAGAAAATTCACCAGTGTATACTTGATACACAAAATGAGAAGCTGCCGCAAAACATCCCTAATACATCCAAATAGCCCCGTCCGCTTTGAGCTGCTTCATTAGTTATACAGTTGCATGTAATGTGTGGATTGGCGGATATCTTCTAAATGGTGATGAGCAGGTCTGTGCTACACAATGCATCAAGAGTTAAGTAAGTCCAATTAAGCTTTTGAACATTTTTATTTGTTAACATTCCTGCGAATTTCTTACGTAAGTTTTATATTTTTCTGATAGTCACCGGGCATACCAAATACCGTCAAATAACCAGCCGATAGTTTTTTATTTTCATAGCGGTTTAAGTTAATTTTACTTCGATATTCAAGGTACAAATGCTTAAATGGGGATTTTTACATATATAATATTTAAACTGACGATCCGATCCCGGCTAAGCGTTTAGTTAATTTTTGTCGATTAATATAAAGCAACAGCTAAAATTTTTTGCCCTTATTATGAACATGATTTCGCATTCCGTCTTGTTAATCTGCATTTTCGCGTTGAATTTGTTTGACAAGTTTTTCTTTCAATAAATAACTTCAATACATGCGACTATTTGGATACTGGTTCACCATACTTCCATTTATGAATTCGATGCGATATTTTTAGCCCAGTTATCCATCTCATGCGCAATGTCCGCGTTTTAAAAATTAAGATTTTGTTCTACAGTAACCGCAACATTATCAATTCGGCAGGCAAGTTATTTTAGTTTTTCTTTACATATTTATGCATTGTGATCCACGTACGGGGTGCAAAAGTGCGTGCAGAGGTGCAAGCGTCATACATAGATACAACAAAACACACAAACAAAACACATTGATACGAGACAGACACGGTGCAGAGACATTCAGTGGATCACAACGCATATTCGAGTAAATGATAGTAAGCAAATCTTTACGATTTTACAGCATTAACAGCTGTACCATTTGGCCTGGGTTCTACTAATTGGAGCACCAGTCCCAAAATATTTTGAGCCCAGCAAAGAATTCGGGCATTTAATAGATCTTCTGGTGTTCACCGGGTGTCTGCCAGCCCAGTTTAACTATTATAACTTGACACTCATCGAGAAGGTTTATCATCCATCGTCCATGATATACGTCAGATCCCAATTGTCGCATGTATTGGCATGTAGTTAGGTACTATTACAGACCTTATACGGCGCTCGTGTGCAACTTCGAGTGTATATATCAATTATCAAAATTTACGTCAGCTGCAAATAATTATATTCAATACCTCGCGCACGACTGAAATTAAGGTATCGAGTATGTGGTCCTTATTTCGGGATGGGTGGGTCAATGTAACAAATTGAACCGCAAAAGCAGTATGAATACCAGTGGATAACGTGGACGGTATCAAAACCATATTAAGGCCAGAAGGGTAATATACAGAACGTTAACTTTAAAGTAAAGCAGCTCCGATGCTATGCATTCTTACGTTACATCTAGGAATGTTCTGGTGGTTTTCACCAGTATTGGATTGTAGCGTTTAGTATACATCGCCATTTTTAACGTCTTTTACGTGGTGCGATGCCACAAGGTATGAATTACACGGACGCCCTGTAACCTAATCGCACCGAAAAGGTTGGGGGAGACCACAATGCGTTTGGTTTTTCCATTGCCCTACCAGTCTATTGTGTATATTTTCCAGAGGCAGGGAACAGGACACACTGTAGGATGTTAATGGCACCATTAGATGCTGCAGAAGGGCAGAATATTCAATAAAACTGAAATTATTCATAGGCATTCAGTTAATTGTTGAATCCTTGCATTAAATTTGTACATATGGTAGGCGTACGTATATTAGGGTGGCTGACCTCCGTGTTTCAATAATCAAGGTTAAGACCTAAGAGCTATATAATACGGGGTATTAGATGCGTTTTTATATCGACAGAAATAGCAGCTATTTATAATATTGTCATAAAGCATCTCAGACTGCACCGGTGTCAAACACGTAGTCAAACAACAATGACTGATATACCAACAGGTTGCTCTAAGTCTTGCGAGTCGGAAAATTGGGGCTAGCCAAGAAGACCTTGAAAACCAACTACCAGAATATTAGTTACTAGGTCGGGCACATACATCGGGAATGCTGGCTCAATCAATTGCTATGCCATTTCTACTTCTTTCAACGACATGTGGGTGTGCAATAGATTCGGTGTTGTTGCATGTAAATAAATCAATTCGGATATGTATTGATTTACTTATTTAGTTGATAAAACGCAAGGTTTAAGGTTAATGTTGTTACTTAATCGTTTTGTTGACACTAAAGAAAACCTAAATTAAACGTCCAAAAGTAGCAATACCCGAATGGAAAACCTATCCTTGAAGCAAGAAACATGGAAGCAGTCAGATGTGAGAAGTGCAAAATTTCAATTGAAGCATGGAAGAGCGGTACACCAGTTAATACGATTATACAGTATACTTAAACACGATTTGAACATCAAAGTTGCTAGGAGACTGGGATCACCAAATCTCATTTAAAAAAGAGATAATTAAATGCATTTTATCGCGATTTTAAATCCTTCAACAGGCTGCGAAATGCTTTTAGCCTTTTCTGTTGGGAGATAACCTCACTGATTTTATATTTTCCATTTTTAACGATTTGCCCGAACATATCGATTCTGAAACCTCGGAATCCCGTGAGGCAACGATGCCATAAAAAACTGCATCATGTGGCTATTGTCTGTGAAACGGCGAATGGTCTGAAAAAATGTTTGAACTGAAATTTTATTGAAATAAATGGGGACTTGCGGTGAATACCGGCAAAACACAGGTGAATGGTATTTTAACGCCGTGGGACACGTAACGGTAGCGAGAAGTGGTTTTACGCGTTTTACGTGTGTTTTACCTTACAAAGAGTATTAGTATTCAAACGTCTCGACCCTGTCTTCTCGGACGGGGCAAGGATATCTTGCTGCAGACATGAGTGATCAAGCGCTAAAAGCAACGATGTCGTTACATAAACAATTTTATAAGTTTTGAGGTCTGGATTCTAAAATGAAATGCGACGTTTTCGATAAGACAGTCAAACCTATATTGATGTAAGGTTCCGAAGTGTGGGGATGTAAATGTTTAAATAAAGTAGAACGGTGTCAGATAAGGTTCTAAAAAGCTGTTTTGCCAGTCAGGGAATCAACCATGAGTGATATGGTTTATTTTGAACTGGGGCGACGTGATCTGTCAGTCAATTCAACGATACGAGCGAGTAAGTTTTGGGTCAAAAATCGGGACACGAAATATTGTCGCTTAGTGTACATTTGTATGCAGCAATGTTACCCAAAATAAAAATCATCGGTTAGGGATATAAAAAAACTCGCTGACGGAAACTGAGCTCGGGTACACGTGGGAAAATCAAAACGGATCATTTTCAGCGATAGGGATAAGGTTAGTCGATGTGGCTAAGCAGAATCAAGCGGCAATTATTTCACATTCAAATGAAGGGATGGTATACAAATAGTGATTAAATTAATTGGATTTAAACGATTATTTATCAAAATTTAACAGTTAACAGCATATAATTTCAATGACTCGGTTCCGACTATGCTGCCATCATCTAAGGATTGAAAGAGGGAGGTGGGCAAGGCCAAAACGACCGTTCATCCATCGTGCATGCGATCAATGTCTCCAAGATGTAGAGGATGAATATCATGTTACCCTAGCTTGCCTGACTCACAAAGCTCTCAGAAAACGGTACGTACAAGTAATGCTTAGTCCACATAACTTATCTGTCGTTCTTCTAACTTACTGTGATAAAAATATTCTGATTATCAACATTCACAATTCTGTTGTATATAATGGCATTGGCACGAGTTGCCTCAAAAATTTCTTTGCCGTTTGTAACCTCGAAGTATTGTGAAATCGGTCCTGAATTGAACAGATCATGGAATTAGAGACACACCGGAGAACGACTAGATAATTTAACGTTTTGTTACCTTCACGTCAGGTTAGATAATCTGCAAGATAACTAAAGGAAGAACGGGGTGCAAGAAAGCTCTCAATCCGCCATCGGAGTTCACAGGCCATCGACAAATATGTTTACGTAGGGTGTATCGAAATGTCAGACCTCGGGCGCCTACATGGGAATAAAAGGTTAAAGTTTAGTAGCGGTTTTAATTCGAAAATAGTATCATGAATCTATTTTTTAGGGCGCGTGTGGAGGAGGCACTCAACGCAGATTGGCAAGGCGGGATTTTTTATTAAATTCACCGGTTGAATTTGCATTAAGAACCGTACGGATTCTACTAACCGTAACGCTGACGATAGGTAAAACTACTTACATTTTCTGTATATATAGAAGATACAGATGCATCAACCGCATTCAACGCGGCACAGGTAAGGTGGAATAATGTCATAGCCGGGTTCAGGAATGAGAAGCGCATTTTGCTTACTTCGGAATCAAATTAAGTCATTAAGACAAATCAGACCCACATGTTTGCAATACATGTGCGGAACAGCTACGCCAGCGAATTAAAGTACGCGTAAATTGACTTAGCTTTGGAATTCCAATGACATGGCGAAAGCTAAAAGACGTGTTAATGACCTTCCATTGCATCGTTAATGCTAAGGAGTTTGCTATCAAAAGACCTAATGACACGTAATAAGTTACCCAAATCTGGATTAGGAAATTCGTCAGTTGGACACCGATTATGTAGAAGTACCAGTCCTTGAGCAACTGCCGTCATTGTTCTATGAAGACGTTTTGCAAGTTGTTCCGGATTCTGATAATGATTCTAACTATGGCGATTTGTCAACCGCATAGACAAGAGCGTTTTTCTCAGCCTGAATTTAATGCTTTAGTCAGATTCAGTACGATTTTCGCCTATCGAAGGAGTTACTTATTATTTCTTCTATTTTGTAAACTAAAGGGCAAATTTTGCCTTGAGCCGGCACAAAGGTAACATTTTATCTGAAAACTATTCACTTGTAAAATTACTTTTACAGGTGAAAAGATTGTGTATTTTAATGACGTATCCTTATTGCTCGATGCACTTGGTGTAACATCACTTGACGCAATATAGTGGAGTATGATTTTTTTCATATATTTTTATAGTTTGAAGCGTGCTCCTATTTAAGGGGGTTATGATACAATTTCGATTACTGTGACGACTATCAAAAGGAACACGTCCATAGTTTTAGATTTACAATACAATACATAAGACAACTGCGTAATATGCAAGGATAAAATGGACATAATTCGTCAGGAAGTCGACTACCACTTATTAAAGTGACCAAGTTTGGACTAAGAATATCTGGCCAGTGCGAACAAGCCTCGAGCTTGGAGAAAACGCTTCATAAGGATGAAAATTTTACCACCACTTTGCATCGAACTGGGCTTGATAAGGAATTTTATAGTAACAAAGGCAACTGCATCCAATACATGCGCTTGGCATTTCCTATTTTGATGTATTAAACGAAGAAATTGGGTTGTTAAAGACAAGATTTTCGTGCTTGACTGTGAGAAAGATTTGTCGTTGAAATATCTCAGGGTTGTAACAGGGATATTGTACGTGCGACTGATATTTTGTTATAAAGTAGCACCAAAACCTCGCTTTTTCCATTTTTAAAGATAGACCTCAAATTGTACAATATGTAAAGGCATGTTTAGAAAATAGTTTATAGAAAGCTTTCTTCTGCTGTGCTGCGAAAAACTTTTCATTTTTTGCAATATTAACCTCCAAGTTAATTTCCTCAACAGCAATTTCAATGTATTTCCTACAAACCTATGTGACGTTAACAATGCCGAGCATGATGAACACTATCACCGGGTTCGAAAGGTTATGCAAAAAATACCATGATGGGACATTTGTGTGATGGCGGATTACGGCTGGAGTATCCAGATAGGTGACACTACATCGTCCAGAAGAAAAACATCCATGAAAATTCATTCAAAGGTTTAAAGTAATGCCCAATTGACATACTGGTAAACATCAAGTTATAGTCAGATATCTCGTATGTATATTACCAGTGATTTACTTAAATTTTTGGATCGCTCATCAAAGTAGGTGTTTTATAGCGCCTGTTTTATGTATAACTTGGATTGTACAGTTAATTTTTCTTGCACTTAATCAAAATACTTCTCCAAGACTTACCAAAAAAGCAAGACCCCCAGTTGGTTCAATAATAGCAAATGGAATAGCAATAATCTAAGTCAACAAGTTTAACTACCTAGCAAGTCTTAACATCGGGTGGAAAAAGCGACAATAAGATCAAATGGCGTATAGCTTTGGCAAAGATGTATTTATAAAAAAGTCATCGGTGCTGACTAATACGAGTTCTCACGTGTCTATGTCGACAAAGCTCAGTATTCTTGTATGTTACATATGAACTCTTACTATAAAGATGCGAAACGTGGTCTCCATCCAATATCATGTGTAAGAGATTTTAGGTCACAAATGTGGTTTTTACGATAAATTCTTTAGATTTGGGTTAATAGGCTTACCAACATTTTAGCTCTCACTCAAGGGGGGGGAGCTTAATGGGGGTAAATGTGGCGAAAAAACAATCCAGGAAAATATCATTACCATGCGATGAAGAGAAATGGCATCGAAAACGTGATCGTCAAAATTAAGGTCAGAAGAGCCAAAGGCCGCCAAATACCGAGATAATTATTTTAAAACCATTATAGTGTACGGACAACCAGCTTTTGAAAGTGACACAAGACCGACAACTATGGAGGAGCATGATCGTGAACGTACTGAAAGCTCGACACATAAAACAAACCATTATATGGGTCATAGAGTAATGTGATGTTGCATCTAGTCAGGTTTGTTTCAAGAATTAATTTAATTTCAATAACTCCTTCGATATTTCCAAATCGCACGAATTCCGGTTGATTAAAACGTTAATCCTGTACGCTTAGAAAGTCTGCATAATCTCGATCATCGGAATCCGCACCATCTTGCATTACCTCAGCATCTAATAACGGTAGTTGTTCAAGCATCGGTGCAGGTACTTAATCGTAGTGCGACACAGGACTAGCTACCTGATGCAGATTTAGGTAACTTATTTCGTATCGTGAGGTTTTCAATGGTAAACCCCTCAGCATTAACAATGCTAAGGAAAGTTATCAACGTGTCCCTAGCTTTCACAATGTCATTGGAATTCCAAAACCAAGTCAATTTACGCGTACTTTAATTCGCTGGCGTAGGTGTGTCGTACATGTCTTGCAAACATGATGTTGGTCCGATTCGACTTATGACCAAATTTGATTTCGATGTAGGCAAAATACGTTCCTCATTCCTGAATGCGGCTATGATATTTCTCCACCTTACCTGTGCGACGTTGAGTGCGGTTGATGCATCTGTATCTTCTATATATACGGAGCATGCAGGTAGTTTTCCCAATCGTCTACGTTAGTAGAATCCGTCCGCTTCTTGATGCAAATTCAACCTGATGAATTAAGAAAATCCCTTAATTAAGCAATTTGTGTACGCACTAGACAAAGGCAACTCCTTCAAGTAGAACGCTCAGCATTTCCATGTCTGAATTATTACAAAGAAAATCCTATGGATTTTGATGGACCAAAATTTCGAAAATTTATAAGAACCAAACTTCTACGACAGCTGAGTAAAAGTGAGCAGGGAAGCTTTGTTGCGAGAAACTATTGCAAGTGACAAGGAGAAAATTGATGTGGTTTGGTTGAGACAAAACGCACCAATTTTACCTTATGGAAATTATCAAATATAACCTTCAACTTTCGTCGTCTCTACAGCCATTTTATCTAATGTCTGCAAACATACCTCGAGATGCGCGAGCATGCTTAGCGATTTCACAAAGATATACGGCTATTTAAGATACCAATGACAATTAGGCATATCGCACATTACTGCTGGAATATCCGTAGAGACTACCCTACCCGTATAGACTACCCTACCCGTATAGGCTACCCTCAGGTATAGTCTAGTAACCAAATTTATCCCTTTAGTATGCATACCAAGGCGAAAGGTATTTCCAAATTACACATTCTGGTATACATTTAATTAATTAGGTGAATGTGTATGTATTTTACCTGCGGTTTGGTTTACTTTTCCGATCCCTTAACTTGGTGAATTGTATTGCCTGTGAAGCGATAACTGGTTTTAGTTATGTCCATTATTGTATTGCCTGTGAAGCGATAACTGGTTTTAGTTATGTCCATTTATATTAAATGTCATCCCAAGGAAAAATTGACAAACTAAATAGTAATTAATGTTTTTATACGTTACTAATAATTACCTAAAGGTTGCCCTCAAACCGAATGGACTAAAAACCTTGACTCGTTTCATCCGTTACTGTCGCCGGTACCGCGATTAATATGCGCAAGTCGAAGACCATGACAGATTTTTTTAAAATTTAATCAGCCGCGATATATGCACACTATGTATGCAGCGTTCGAATACTATTTTTATCTATTTGCCAAGCCTAGTCCAAATACATTACTTCAATGTGTCATAAGCGATTTACTGGGTACAATCCGAATATACAATAAACACCCCCACCCCCATGACATTGTTTAAACGTGTCTTGATAAGTGTATACATTTACATGACCACACGAGCAGCAGATCCCTCGCCCATAAAAAGTTGACGCTAGCAGGCTACGTTTGCATGTACGCCGTCAACGGTGTTTACGTCACACTGTACTGAACGAATCATGTGGTATTAAAAGTGAAATTGTTTAAATACGTAGTCCGTCTGTTACTGTAGCGTTTAGGATATTAGATATAGTTTTATTAGCAATAATCGGCCATGGTGTAGTTGCACACTAGTTAGTTGGTAATTATGTAATTACTCGAAATTTTATCAATATTTAACTAAATTCCAAAAATAATGGTCACATCCTATTGCCTACGTTAATGATTTTAACAAGCTTTCGCATACAAGTATACTTCATAAGATGCAATCAAGTATACTTGCGTATGAAAGTTTGTGCTAATCATGATCTTAGTTAATGTGTTAACACGGCTACTCATCTGATAACATTAGTCAATTCCAAGATTATATTCATGAAAATATTCATGTTTTCGTTATCCAATGTTTCTAGCTTCAAAGCGATACATGATGTGACCCTAAACATTTAATTAACTGTATCACAGTGGACTAGCATTAACTCGTATATATTGATATCCTTCATTGCTCTACGCCCAAATACATTTTCAGTATAGCCAAGTGAAATTTTGGATGATTTAATAGATTAAGAGCTAAATGCAAAACTGGTTTGTGAAAAGTGCCGGAGCTGTGGCTACACAATGCGTTTGTTCCGGTATTCTCACTATCGAGGGTTGATGGATTCAGTCCTACATACACACCTAATATTGATTTGCAAACATCAATACCCTGTTATGTATCTGGTCCCCAAAAAACGTAAATGCATTAATCTTAAAATATAGCATGAGGTTAACTACATAATTATGTATCTATTCCTTTCCTCCCTTTCCCCGGTTAGTTGGATTGATTTACTAATTCTAATCGTTGCTAACGTATGACTAGCTAGTAAGATAGGACAAATAGACCAATAAGCGAATTGGCGATGGTTAACAGCAGTAAAAGACGCGATATTTGCCTTGTGTGCTTAATTTAAAATGATATCCGTCGGGTAACGGCGCCACATGCCAGTCGTTCCTATAACGGTGACTGCTGTATATTTCGCATCGCTAATTCGCTTATTGGGAACCAGATCGATGATAGTAGATTAGCATCCAGCCTTATCTTTATTAGATGAACCTACGTGGGAACGACAAAGTGACCGATGCTAAAGGATGAAGTGACGAATCAGTAATGAGATGTACTCCGCTTTAGTGAATAATGGTTTAATGAAATGTTTGCAAATCGATACAAGGAATGCATTTTCTTCGATATCTGTAAGCTTTCCAAAAAATCCGTAGGCGATTATTGTGGGCGTTTAATTCCCGAGTTGTCTACCATTATGACGTTATTGATACGTACAAGAGCTAACATCGAGCTTCCCAAGTGATTGGAAAATAAGCGATTGACTTTTATGTTACCATACAATGGAATGGCTTAATTTTTTACCCGTGTGTTTTCTATATCGTTTGCGTGTTCACGTAACGCGTTGTTTTGTATCCGATAACGGGAACTTAGTGATGCATTTCCTAATATACGAATAGTGATTGGTATTCATCTAGAAAACACAGAACAAGCGATTAATTCATTGACTCCTGACCCACACCCGGAAATTAATATACATATACACATACTGCTACATATTAATCAATACTTTAGTGACAGTGACGCAATTGAGTTCATCTGCTAACAATATAACGAGAAATTTACATCTAGATCATACCGATATGTTATGCATATACTGTAACGGATATTGAGAACTGCACGCGCAGCGGTGTCCTACAGGGCAATCGCACGAGGTGCTATATCACTTCTCCCGATATCGCTACACGAGCGTGCACCGATACCGACGAGCTATACAACACAAACGACACGCGGACCTAATCGCTTCTCAATGGGCGGAGCGATCGAGCTGCTCGTATGGTCATCAGTATATACATGGTTCATTATCATGATATGTAACTAAACGATAATTCCGACGTAGCCATATACCACTTCGCGAGTATACATCACGCGAGCCCCGATTGTAGAGATACCGATACCAAATCAATTCGTCAAATCTAGTCATACGCCGTTTGGGCGTTAATTTAGTCTTTTCTCCACTACAGTTTTAAAGGTGAAAGCTATTTATTTTAGATGTTTTTTGTTTAATTTTCGCTATTTTTATCGACCATTTTTCTATTTATTATCTGTCTCTCTTAAATTTGAAATCTGTTTCCATCGGCCATTTCACTATTATAGATTTTTCTTTAAATTATCGCTATTTTTATTAGCCATTTTGGTAATTTAGATTTTTTTCTCATGGCGGGGTGGAAACTGGGTAGAACCGGGGCGTGACTCAAAGTTATGGTTCGAAAAGTGACCCAAAGTGTCCGGGAAAAGTGACCCAAAGTGTCCGGGAAAAGTGACCCAAAGTGTCCGGGAAAAGTGGCCCAAAGTGTCCGGGAAAAGTGGCCCAAAGTGTCCGGGAAAAGTGGCGCAAAGTGTCCGGGAAAAGTGGCGCAAAGTGTCCGGGAAAAGTGGCGCAAAGTGTCCGGGAAAAGTGGCGCAAAGTGTCCGGGAAAAGTGGCGCAAAGTGTCCGGGAAAAGTGGCGCAAAGTGTCCGGGAAAAGTGGCGCAAAGTGT
>WURV02157683.1:0-16171 GCA_011762755.2 Epimenia babai | reverse complement strand
TATCAAAGACACTTTACAAATTTATGGTTGCTATGATTAACTAGAAAAACACAAGGAATACGGTTCAAAATCGAACTGAGCGATCAGCTGTAGTAATTGCCTCTTGCTGGCATTGAGGCCACAAACGGTTCAAGCGGATACTCTAAGCACATTCAGACCCAAGGGTTTTGGCCAGGTCACGAATTATTCAAAATGAGTTGGTATGAATAAAAAGTTTTAAAAGCAGTAGTACGATTAGGGTTAGAGTACAATTAGAGAGAAATACACAGAAAAACCTTGCTTCTGAAGGACATGAAGCCAACACCTCCCAATAAGCAGTCCGGTGCTTTACTGACTGACTTACAAGAGCTAACTCTCTCCTGGGCATTTACATATTAGACACCCTTTTGAGAACACACGCATATTTTTATGGGTTTATTCCGTACATTTCTCTCCTGGCATTTATAAAACTGAAATAACATAGGTATTGCATTATTATCATACGAAAAAATGCATGTGTAACACATTTTGAGACAAATGAACGAGCATGTTAAGACTAATACGGCTTTCCATACTATACATTATAATTAGAGTCACCCACTAATTTTCGGGACGTACTACTACTGTGTTAACGCCAATAACTTGAATCAGTATGACCTGCAACTCTGTTTAGAGAAATCAGTGGACGTTAATGATTACTCACGGATTGAACTTATATGTGGGGATCGGATTGAACTTAGGGCGTGGTATTTATTTGGTTAAGAAATCGGCCTAAACATGACGACATGTTTGTAGTAAAGGCACATCGAAGAAGTGACTGAAAAAATTAAACGGCAGAGGTTTGACGTTTGTTTTTGCCGCTTTTTGTGCGACATTGACCTTTGTAATTGACCTATGACTGACGTCATTCATGATAGCTTTCCGACAAAAGCACCTAAAAATACCGTTAGCACTGACAAAACAGGGGAGAACACCGACAGTATACGGTCATCAATGTTATATTTGTTCTTTATTAAAGAATAAAAAAATAAAACGATAGTAGTTACCGTTAGCTGCTTGCTTAGCTTATTTAACGAAATCGAATTAATACAATAAGCAGTATCTTTCAGGTGTTCTCAACAAAATGGAGCGTGACCACGATGGTCATGTGACTGTGTTTGAAAATGAGGCGCGGCCAGAAAGGAGTACGGGAAGCGAAATTTTTTTCTGGACCGTGAAGTTCACAAGACGTTTCCGTAAATAATTAAAGCTTAATTTTATGTCATAAGTAGTTGGGGAGGTGGTATATCTCAATACTTTGTAAATTTGGAAGTGAGTTGCAGCTTGCATTCTTTCTATTCAAGAGCAAGAATTCAGCATCAACACTTTTTAAACAACCAGATATATTTATATGTAAAGACTGGCCTCATGAGATTTAGTCTAACTTTGAATCGCATATATTTGATGCTTTGACTTTAGATAAAATGAATGAATGCGCGTTACATTGTCTCGTGTTCAGTGAGTAAAGCGTGAATCAACGTTACAGTCTGCGCCCGGCAATGAACTGTACAATGCCTTGTACCTACTTACAATATAATTTATCATGTTAATAATAACAAATTCAGTTTGACTTCCAATGGCCGAGTTGTACAGCGTAGTTGTAAAGTATTTCTAAAGTAGGTCGAATTAGTTTGACATTAGTTTTTTATTGTACGACAATAATCTGCGTTTAATTCTGTTTACGTGACATGGTTCATCATATCGCCAGTCTGTTGTTGAGTGTCAATCAAATGTCACGTGGGTAATCTCAGCCATTCAGAATCGCGCCTCAGGCCAGCGTGCGAACATCTAGGTACGACAAATTTCGCGTATGGGAAGTAGGAAGTTTAATGCAATTTCCCATTGTTTTATCATCGGCACAGATTACTTAACTTTTCTTTGTAGCTTTTATCGTTGAAATAATGAACAACAGTTTTGTTTAAGACAATAACAACTATGCAAAATGTGTTGGCAGTGCCAGCAATTTTCAATATAAGTCTAAGTGTATCATAATCGATGTAAATAATTCATATGAGCTCAATAAAAAGTTATGGTACCAGGTGCACTTGAGTTTATGGCCCCCGATAACGTAATTCATCATAGATTGTTAGTGCTTGGGTCAGACATGTATTCGCGTCTGCTAGTCTATATTTAGAAGTGCGACTGAATTTTATTAAATCAAATTCGAAAACTATAAATCATTACTAAAATAGGCCTACATCAATTCATGTACAAATGTCCAATTAAGTGTAACCGTTTAATAACTGTTAGTGTTAAAGTGTTATTAATGAGCTGAGATGGTTATTACTTTGTGATTATAATTAAAGATAGAATACTCACACCGAATCGTACTTGTTCAGTAAATTTTCGTGTTAGTTCTAATTCAACATAAGAAATTAAAAAATAACATTACTATGTATCAATAGCACACACCTGCAATAAAAATTAATGACCAATCTTGATTAAAATTCCATGCCGTAGTATTACACAGAGAGGAATACACAGGAAAGAAACCTATACCTGTGATGGGACTCTCGGACAATACCGTATACACAATACCGTAGTATTGTATTAATATCACAAGCCCGTAATGAAATCATCTCGATCGGTAATTAATTATTGATTTTCATCCTTTCTTGAAGTAGTTTCTGTCTTTTCTCGGTCAAATTGACGTGCCTCTATCGAAACTTTACCACCCGTCTGCTCCCGGCCATTTTTGTTACTGAAAAACTGGCGAATTCTTTTCCTGTCCTTGAGAGTCGTGTTTTTTGCGCCATGTTGTCCTTATATCTGTAAAGGCAACCGGAAGTAAGAGGGCTTTTCACGAGCATTGAAACGAATCCGAACACCGTGTAGTGTAGCCCCGCGTTCCTTTGTTGTGCCATTTTACACGTAACTGAACAAAATTGGTCTTGGTATGGGTAAGAAACTAGTATTTAAAAGTTTAGTAATGCATATTTTATAACGAAATTAGTTTCATTAGGGTTGAGGGTTTATGAGAATGAACTGAATGGGAATAGCCCGTTTTGTAGTTTTTGTTTCGTTCTTACACCGATACTGTATCACGATTTTTTTTACAATTCAAAACTCGTAAAATCATGTACAGAATGTCCCAAACAACGGCAATGATGCCAAATCGTGGATTTATCTTTGATCAAATAAAATTTTCTAAAAGATGGAGTGTTAGAAAGATATTTATTTTTATTATATTGAAAATCTATCAACGTCGTTTACAGTAAGAATATCCTTACATTCCATAAAATCGTGCTGACCAGACAACCAGCACATCGATTTGGCAACCTGATAAATAAATTGGTAGAACTAGGCCTACGAACCAAAAGGTCGATGGTTCAAATCACGAGCAATACCAAATGCGTTTTCGTTGTATCCTCGGGCACGGTACATTACCCCGGTGGCTCTTATGCATATGTAAGTATTAGTGAAATGTATTTGTGGCAACACTAATTAATAATCACTGGACAAATATGTGACAGGGCTCGCTGGCGTCTTTTATAGAACCGCCTTCCCCGATGCTTTCTTGCAAACCGCCATTTGGCAAGCCGCGCGGGCAGCTTTTAAGTGCGGTATATAACTGTGACACCGTAATAATAATAATGAAGCTTTATTTAGAGTGCCGAATTATCCCTTGGTCAACAATGACAAGATGATGTCGACGACACTTTACAATGTTTCTAGCTAAAAACATAAACTAATGAAGTTATGTGCAATTTGGGGAGTACTGCAATGCCTGGTGGTGGTTTTACACTTGTATAAAATTGTACAACATACACACACTTACGGTGATGACTACTTTGAATTATGAATAATTACATGTAAATATGTAACACTAGGTAAACTAATGAACTATGCAGTAAACATGGGTGAAGAAGAGAGAGTTTTGAGTTTGGGGTAAAGGTTCGCTATTCTCCTTTCATATCAATTTATTCATCTCGAATCATTGATTTTTCCCCGGACAACTCTCTTCCGAACTACTAAATTGTCGGAAGATTTGTGTTTTCAGACGCGCCTCAGCGGGGACACCGCGGCATGTCTGACCCCAGGACTCTGGCGTTGTGCCGAGCGACTATTTTAAGCGTCTGTCTCACCGTCGTCGCAGGTATCAGTGGTTATTAATCAGTCACGAATCAATCAGTCACTAACCCGACCAGGTGTACTCTCACGCGGGTTCCGATGAAAACGTCATAATTATTTTACAAAATCTACAATGACTGACATTTTGATGCAATATTCCGGGAATATCCACTAATATAGGGGACAAGATATACAATAATTTCGACGCTGTCCAGACGTTGTTTCGGGCATGGGAGGACTGCTGCCCGTTCTTTCGAAAGTTCGAGCCATGGTCTTGCCTGCTTAATTAATCTCATTACACGCGCCTCCGTGTGACTAAGTTATAAATGTAGTATCCAGTGTTCGTAAAAAGGTGATAATGTGATACGATATCATAATCGAAATGGGTGGGACTCGACAGACAAGTCGATGAGCCAAAAAACATCGCACACTGTGACTGTAGTAAAAGGACTTAGCCTAATAGAGATGTAGGTTTTATGGCACATTACCACCTCTAATCATTCACTCTAGTTATCTCACCCACTCATATCAACTATTATATCGCACCACATTACCACTATTTTTACCTAAAACTAGATACTATATTTACACGTAGTGTATTTCACTATTTGTGTTGTCACTTGTCATCATTATCTCTTTAGACTCGTTGTCTATACATATCCATACAATCCATATTTCTATACACATTGCTGTATACTTTCCACCTCTCCATTTATCCACAGTGGTTTCTGTGTTCTTTACATAACATGCCCAGTTTACTGCCCACCCATTGTTGTTTGTATTTACTACACGTAATCATTATTCTATTCATGTCTAGTAGGACCCCTTTTTCCCTACCTATCACAATATAACAACGCGTTGCATTTAGTGATCTTATAATAATTTTCTTTTATCTCTTCATGTCATCTCAACAATCTAGCGTGACTCGGTTTTGGCAGGACATTTAGTATATATTTCTTGCGCTTCCAATGTTGACCAATTGCATTCGCTTGAAAGAAATGCCAAGAAAAACCCTATACCTCTCATGGGAACTATACCTCCACATTGGCTATCCTCATTAGCATCAATTTCATTCGATAAGCCTGAAGAAGCATATTACATATATACGAAAGCTCGTTCACGAATAAATTCAGTCTCTAAAGTTGCCACCCTTGCCTTTTTTGTTACTTTATACGCCTAATATCATACATTGCGAGCGGAGTCGTTTTAGCCATATAACAATATACGATTACTGGACGGTCGCGCTATTTCGACTAACACAGAACGCGATGAACACGATCTTTCGGATATCATGTCTACTGCATCGGGTACAATCGGACAAAATATATTTGCCATTCTAGAGGCCCGATTTTACGACCGAGGTAACATGACCACTCAAAAAGCCAAATTGAATACCCGTGGTTTACACGGTTCCAGTGCGGTGGCGACCAATCTGTGTGTGTGTTCCTCTCGCCTCCCGCCCCCTCTCTAATTTCTAATTCCTTTATTTTTCAGTATAGGTCAGACTATGTGGAACTTACGTTATTGGCTGCTGTTGAATTGCAGCTTTAAGCGATTTTTTCAATAACTATGAGTAAAATTGTTATTTTTAGTATCCCATGTACGCGTGTGTCTTTGTAAATGTAAAGAAAGAACGTCTTACAGTAGCTATAGAAATACTGTAATTTAATACATTACATTAAATTACAGCTAAAATCAAAAGTAAATTATAGATGCCGTAAATTTCTCTACAAAACTAAGGGGTTCGGGCAGAATGTCATTAGCCTTTGTTGAGGGTATCGTTCATACCACCTGCGCGATACACTTGGGTAGACTAGTAACGCATTAATGTTCGCTTAATCATAAATAACCCAAATAAGCCGTCTAACAATATCGTTGTTTTTTCACTCAACAACGCCGTGAACTAATCGTTCTTTTCAACAGCCATGCGTGTCGTCGAGTCACTCAAGCGTGTCGCGATGATTCGACTCGTATTCGTCTACGTTAACTATAATACACGGCGATTCGTTATGATGCAAATGTTAATGGCGATAAGTTCAACCCGACAGATCACGAACGTTTAATCACCTTCCTATCCAAAAACAATTAATACCATATAGAAAAATACTAGTCATTAATAATATCAAAATATTAATCATAATAATCTATTAGACGCCATATACGAATGAAATTGCTAACAGAATGACACAACTAAATTTCATTCATTAACTGCAATATGACACAGATGTAGCCCGCATTACACTCAACGCAAAACTCGTATTACACCACAATGGAACACTAAATCCATAGTGAAATTTGGCGGTATACACACGATAATAATTATTATATTAATCAATGTTGTACGTGCGAATAACATTTAATTATTCAGTAGCACCAAAACCTCGTTTGTTCCCTTTTATATATTATAGCTGTTTCTTAAATACACCATCGTATGTATATGAATGATTATTGTACCATTGTCAAGTTCTACTCACCAGAGTTATTTATTTATAGATCTGTGTACATGACGTCATTGATCGGTGAAATATTTCTTATATAGTTATATGAATATGAACGCCATCAAACAGTAAAATTTACTTATCGTTATTCTAACTGCATCATTTAACGTTAGTTAGTTAACAGATTTACCTGTGATACCTTCAAAGTAGTCGAATACATGCCTACGGAGGAAGTACGGTAATTTTCTTTCGGAATTCAACCATGGTATTGCACCCGACTGATCACTTTGAGGTCGTGTATCCGACCCCCACTTCTTTTGGGGGTCGTGTATTCGAGTCCCCGTCATTTGGAGGTCGTGTATTCCGGCCCCACATAATGTGGAGGTTGTGTATTCGAGCCCCATGTAATTTGAAGGTCGTCTATTCGGGCTCCCATGTCAATAGGAGGTCTTGTATTACGGCCTTGTCTCATTTGGAGGTCGTGTATTCCGGCCTTATGATGGTAATTAGGATAGCCAATGTGGTTCTATAAATAGCTGGAGAGAAATGCACAGGAAAAAACCTATACCGTCCCATCAGGGGTATAGGTTTTTCCTGTGCATTTCTCTCCTGCTATTCCGGCCTTATGTAATTTGGAGGTCGTGTATTCTGGCCTTATGTAATTTGGAGGTCGTGTATTGCGCCTCGTGTCATTTAGAGGCCGTGTATTCCGGCCTCGTGTCATTTAGAGGTCGTGTATTCCGGCCTTGCTGGAAGCAAACATTCATTTTATGCGATTATTCGGGAACCACGACGGCAACCTATCAAAAACGTCAAATTAATCAAATAACTGAGACGATTTATATGGACTTGAAGTAACTTTAGCTGATATCGGATAATGTCGATATGTGTATCACCATTAAACACATTCGCGTTTAACCGTTTGCGGCGATTATAATAATTAAAACTACTGAAACACCGTGGAGTTGGGCGTGTCAATTTTAACAAATGGCTGAGTATTATTGTATAGAGCCATTATCCGTCAGTCGTTTAATATGATAATTGCGGCGTTCAGGGTCAGTGACGCGTGACCGAAGACGACGCGATGCATATCACACTTTGACTGGTAGTCGTATCAAGTAACCCATCTCGATTGTCACTCCACGTAGATCTATATATTACAGGGGATCTACAATTAGGGCTCAAATCGGGGTATTGGGCATTTCAAGTCTAACATCAAAACACTAATAAGAGATATTCATAACTGGGCCCTCAATGTTGTGAGAGTTACGGAGATTTTAACTCCTGCAACATATTATCCGTAGATGTTATACTATAATATGTTCGGTACACTCTACAGGGTCCCGTCCCCGAG
Organism: Epimenia babai; assembly: GCA_011762755.2. Classification (NCBI taxonomy): domain Eukaryota; kingdom Metazoa; phylum Mollusca; class Solenogastres; order Cavibelonia; family Epimeniidae; genus Epimenia; species Epimenia babai. The sequence continues at coordinate 8,290 of WURV02157683.1, read as the reverse complement.
GTATATCGTGCATGCTACACTGTATCGGCTGTCGGGCCAAAGAGAGCCGTGAAAGTGTATAGCACATTGTATAGGCTTCCGTTCAAAGACGTTTATAAGACACTGTATAGGCTTCCGTTCAAAGACGTGTATAAGACACTGTATAGGCGTCCGTCCAAAGACGTGTATAAGACACTGTATCGGCTTCCGCTCAAAGACGTGTATAAGACACTGTATAGGCTTCCGTCCAAAGACGTGTATAAGACACTGTATCGGCTTCCGCTCAAAGACGTGCATAAGTCACTGTATAGGCTTCCGTTCAAAGACGTGTATAAGACACTGTATAGGCGTCCGTACAAAGACGTGTATAAGACACTGTATCGGCTTCCGCTCAAAGACGTGTATAAGACACTGTATAGGCGTCCGTCCAAAGACGTGTATAAGACACTGTATCGGCTTTCGCTCAAAGACGTGTATAAGACACTGTATAGACTTCCGCTCAAAGACGTGTATAAGACACTGTATAGGCTTCCGTCCAAAGACGTGTATAGGACACTGTATAGGCTTCCGCTCAAAGACGTTTATAAGACACTGTATAGGCTTCCGCTCAAAGACGTGTATAAGACACTGTATCGGCTTCCGTCCAAAGACGTGTATAACACACTGTCGTGTATAAGATACTGTATAGGCTTCCGTTCAAAGACGTGTATAAGACACTGTATAGGCTTCCGTCCAAAGACGTGTATAAGAGACTGTATAGGCGTCCGTCCAAGGACGTCTATAAGACACCGAATCGAACTTATGGGAGAATTAGGTTGTTGCTGATGATCCGGTTCACAGTCACAATATTTGAACAGGTTTCTCTGAATCATTTCTAATTCTATCGACGTGTCAAGTTGTACGTAATCTGACGTTAGTCACTCGTGATCAATACGCTGATGGTGAACGTCGTTCAAATTAAATAAACCATTACACGGCATATCTTGCCCGATACAAGAATAGAGAGAGAGAAATGCACAGGAAAAAACCATTTTTGTGCATTTTTCTCTAATTATTCAGAGAAGCACAATGGCAACTTCACCTTACAAGATTGCCAGTGCTCTCCCTTATCATTACATGGGCCGAAAAAACTGCGCTTTAATCATCAGCAACGTGGCTACACCCACCGTTCCCCAGGTAGATGTGTCTCTGGCCGCTCCATGCCGGCTGGTCTAGCTTATAGTTATAACTAACATACGTAAAGACTAATCGGCTCTGTAGTTCTAGAAATTTCTAGTATTTACAGAAAATCCAGATATCGCAACCAAACTGCTCATCATTAATGACAACGGACATTGCCTATAAGACTAATTGGCTCCGTGTTTCTAAAAATTTCTAGTATTTACAGAAACTCCAGATTCCTGACGAAACTGCACATAGTGCTAACGTTGACAACGGACATCGCTGTATAAGAGCTATCTATACGACGCAAGAATATGATATATTCTCATTCTGTATATAACGCTACTGTAGTTTATATGTCGGTGACGGAATAAACAATAGCATTAGATGAATGTTCGTTTGTACTGTAGAATTGGCCTAGTTTCTCAATTGTTCTGTAAATTACGTGACATACATTCTTCTTGAATAAAAAAGCAATATATAATAATAATTATTATACTTTCTTGTGAAATATAAGAGTAACTCTCCAGATATCGTAAATTTCCCCTCCCAAAAATGAAAATTTTCCCAGATATTATTTTCGTCATTTTAATGCTTCGTGAATCGTGATTTTTCCCTCGGGTGCCCAGCCGGTGCAGTTGCCATGGTGATTTCCAGCGTTTGATTGAGAGTCTCTGACGATACGTTAACGGGCGCGTGACGGGAGGTCGGAGTTCTCGCGTTTTTTCTCGCTCGTCTACATAAACACGCCTATGGTATCAGCGCGTGTTCGACTAGTATATAAACAAGCGTTGCTTTTGTCGAAAAGCGTTCGCTAAATGAACGTCTCGCGGATTATATAGTTCGGGTTACACAGTCGTAAGCGATAGTGTAAAAGAAACCGCCCACATTGATTGACTATTCCTTCTTATTGAGATTACAAATAACAATAAATGCTTAAATCCGCATGTCGGGTTTCCCTGCCACTTTATTAATTGTAGTGAATGGCGTTCGTACTCCGAAAAATCTCTTGAATATATAACAACCCACATCAACACAAACCTTTCTCAATCTTTGAGCACGTTTAAGATCACGCATATTTCATGTAACTGGAAAAAATACAAAGATGAAACATATACTTTTGTGCCACCAATCGATTTCACATAGCATTTTTAGCTCACCTGAGCTTATGCTCGGTGAGCTTTTCTGACCGCTATTTGTCCGTGTCCGTTCGTCCGTCCATCCATCCTATGTTAATATGTTCTTAAAATAATCTCGTCAAGAACCGCTTATCGCAGAGGTCTACCATGTGGCAGATAGTGTCCTAGGGGTGGTCTCTTCTAGATTTGTTCATGGTATCCTCGTCGCAGCTAGGGGAAGTAACTTCTGCCGATGTTCGTATTTTTTCTTAAGAAATCTTCTCAAGAACTGCTTATCGCAGAGGTCTGTTATTTTGGCAAATATTGTCCTTGGTTTGGTCTCCTCTGGATATGTTCATGGGATCATCATCGCAGCTAGGGGAAGTAACTTCGGTCGATGTTTGCATGGCATAGTGTGATATAAATAACACGACATGAATAAGAGGCAGGGGAAATCTGTACTGGTGACGGGGCCATTATCCCATTATCCACGATGTCAAATGACCGGTCTGCTCCTTTACCGACTGAGCAACACGGGCTTACTCTAAAATACACTGGGATTTTACCAGTTTGTTTCTCTTCGAGCATCGATTCATTTAAAACGAACACACAAGAAACAATGAATAAACAAGTCTCCGCTACAACAATTCCTAACATATGCAGCAAAAACAACACACGCTATCAAACCGCTACGTTATACGCAGACCTGTCTATCATGCGAAACGCTACCTGGCGCCTGCGGACGACGATGTGGGTTGAAATAGTTATAGTCTCACTTAGAAGACGACCCCCCACTTTGAATCTAAGTTTTTGGTGAAAAAAGGGTCGTCTTGTAAGTGAGTATATACGGTAGAAAAATAAGTGTCTGCACTAGACGCATCGAGTGAATCATAACAGAGTTGCGTTATGATTATCACATGACATGTAGTACGCTAATTTGAGTTGGGGGAGCATTCAAATCTTGCGTGCTTACCCTATGCAATGTTAAATGTCACCATATGTACCTGAAGATGTTACCCGATGCAATGTTAGAGGTGACCCGATGCAACTGTAGATGTTACCCGAGGCAATGTTAAAAGTGACCTGAGGCAATGTTAAATGTTACCCGATGATACTGTAGATGTTACCCGATAAAATGTTAGATGTTACCCGAAGCAATGTTAGATGCTACCCGAAGCTGTGTTGGATGTTACCCGATGTAATGTTAGAAGTTACCTGAGGCAATGTTAGATGTTACCCAGCGCAATGTTAGATGTTACCCGGTGCAATGTTAGACGTTACCCGGTGCAATGTTAGACGTTACCCGGTGCAATGCTAGATGTTACCTGGTACAATGTTAGACGTTATCCAATGCAATATTAGATGTTACCCGACGGAGTGTTAAATGTTACCCGATGCAAACATAACGAGTGAACTCCAATTCATTGACCACATCATCATTGTGCACATGCAACGGTTAATATACAACCATTTACACAAGGAAAAGGTAAGGTGCAGTAGAGCATTTACAGACTGTAGATAGAGGCCGAAACAGGTTCTCATATGCGGCTTACAATCAACGCATAACAGCTATGCAGCGCATCATGCAATTGCCTCAACACTCGTATATCAACTGTCTATGGTGATGTCAAACGTTTATCCATTTCGGAGACGGGTTTACTCCGGCAATTGGAAATAAATGGCTCTCGGAAAATCACCGCAGAAAAGTCGACACGATGCCGCGACCTTTTGGCTATGAGTCCATCGCTCCTCCCACTCAACAAATTACTTCCCCTAACAGTCCATCGCTCCTCCCACTCAACAAATTACTTCCCCTAACAAAGTGCAGAAAGGCCTACAGTGGCAGATGAGGGCGATGTTTTTACGGGACTTTTGGCCCGAATAAAAGCAACGAGTTATGAACTTGTTCAAGCGATCTATTCTGTCCACCATGTACGGTCTTCTGGATGTAATTAAAAGTAAAAAGGTAAAGGCGAGGTTTTGGCGCTACTTTAAAATTAAATGTCAGTCACGTGTACAACATTGCCCTGCTACATCTCTAAGAATCTTCTTATAATAAACCATTCCATGACAAATCTTTGTCAGTATTTAAGCATAAAAATCTTGCTAATTTCCTATGGTGGAAGGCGCGGGAAAAAATCCCTGGTTTGTGCCGGTTCGAACTCGCAACCTCTCGCAGGAAAGGCAGCGCTTCTAACCACTGCACAACCGGCGCCAACGATCTAAACACTACGCCACGTGACCCGAAAATACGAATAGACAGAAACAGCAAAGATAAACTAAGGAAATTTCCATATTTGTGAGTCGTTAAAATTCGCGCTAATCTATTTGTTAATTACCGACTCTCGGGGCCGCCTTATCGCGCGTTGCTTCGTCCATCTGAACTTCACCGGGGTGGATCACCGTATATGAAGTGATCTGCCGGTGGGGGGCGACCCCTCGCTGTGACCATCTCAATGTCTGCAGCGACTGACGGCACATCAATAACGCTTGCCTGGTATCGGGAATGAAAACATTTACCACCGTAACGTTACAACTGTATGTATGTATTTACAATGATGAAGTATACTTGATATACGAAAGCTTGTGTTAATCCTTATACAGTTAGTCAACAAGGTGTTACCTTTGTATTTTTGTAATCAATTACAGTGACTTTCATTAAAGCAACCTAACTATATATACATGCCTGATGGTCACTCTATAACTAACACTATTATAATAGTTACAACAATAAAACATCGACCACAATATTATACATATACATATATGCTTAGAGTTATTTGATTATCAGGTGACTAAACATGAAACAGATAACTTTCGATAAGTGAGATGCATCATAAATAAGATTTTCTTATGAGGATATAACAAATAATGAGGAAAACAGAAGAAAACAGAATGTCCAATTGAGCAGTTGTTTCACTATTTAATATTAAAATGTTTTTCACTTTCTGATTTGAAAGAGTTTTTCATTCATCTCCACGAAACATAAAACTTGGTCCCGATGGGATTTTGACCTATATCTGGGAAATATCCGTATCTCTGACAAATGTTGATTGATTTGATTTTTTCGTAGCTTATTTATGGTTACTATGACTAAGCAGAAATGCAAGGAGTAGGAGAAATACAAGGAATACAGTTGAAAAAGTCAAACTCGGTATACCATAATTGAGTTGAGAAAAAAGACATATACAGTAAGTCACGGATAAAGAGAAATAGTTAACAAATGTAATATACAGTTCAGAGCATAAAACTGTATATCATCCCTAACTCACATAAGGGATATGAACAACTGGAGTATATCAGGACAAAGAGCTATAGATCAACGGTGCTAAAAGGTGGGTTTTGATAGCTTCCTTTTCAACAATTCAAGACTGTTAATTGTTTTAATGTTTGCAAGAAGCTTTTTCTAAAGTGTAGGAGCTGCCTTCATAAAACATCGCCCACCCATCGTTTTCAGTTTTATTCTTGGATCAGAAAATAGCAATCTGTTTGCTACAGGACATATATTGATATAAGGTCACAAATATAAATATGGAGATATTATAAATATCGGTAATTGGTGAGGATATTATTTTCTCAATTCAATTTTATAAGGATTTCATCGAGGACAACACAGGCACCTGATAACTGAGCATTACAGAGTAATAAATACGATAAAATTTACAGCTACCGATAAAAAAATTTGCAAATATGTTTTCCCCCAATCATGTCTCCTCTAGTATATTTGAGGCACGTCTTCTGAGTCAGAATTTTGATTCGTTTACCATCTCGCTCTACTAAAGATATGATACATGTAGCTGACATGATGACTACAGTAATTTATCTTTCCCGTATCCGATTATCGTATGACAACCGAGAGGTCGATACAAACCCACTGTGACTAGACGTTGCTAGCGATTATCTCCCCTGGTTGAATGCACTGAATCAACCTGAAAAATCGTATCTAAATCAGTGAGAATCCAGCTTATATACGATACATCAATTCATGTAAGTGCAGACCAATAATTAACGGATAGAGTCGATTTTATTAACAAGAAATAATACGAGGCTCGAAAAGTGATGTTAAAGATAAAATAAACGTTAAACTAGTTCCGTAAACTAAACTAAAAGCCAATGATTATTTTACTACCTGCCAATATAGCAAGAAAACTCGTTTAGCTTTCATAAAACTGCTGTCGCCTATTCCACTAATATATTCTACACCACTGATTACTGAACTTGTCATTGGAATGAGAAAGCGCTTTATAAAAGGTTTCTCATCGGGAAGGATAAGCAGGTTAGGATTATTACTCACAGAAATAGTGTGAAACTCACCGATAGAGTGCTAAATACCGTGGTATGCTAAGCCCCAGCAAACGTTACTCTCAATACACATCCTGCAAGCTTATTCATAAGTCAGGAATAGAACATCGCTAGGATATTATTTTCTCAACTCAATTTTACAAAGATTCCATGAAGACCTTAGAACTGAGCATTACAAAGTTTTAAATACGATAAAATGTACAGCTATCGGTCAAAAATCCTTGCCTGTGCCTCTCGGCAATGCCGGTCTTTTTGCTAAACAACTTGATATGGCCATGCTCGATACCATTAATAAACATGCTCCCCTCACCAAATGTAATGTCAAAGCACGTAAATCGGCTCCTTGGATTTCAGATGAGATTATTATTGCCCGAAAATTCCGGCAACTGCATGAAAAACGATATCGTTCTTCAACAGGCGCTGTACGCGAGGCAAATAAAATGCTCTTCAAGGAGGCTTCTCGTCATGTGTGTGATTTAATACTGAAAGCAAAAAGGAAATTTTACACGGATAAAGTAAATGCATGCACCAACCAGTCCGAACTGTTCTCCATCTTCAGGAAAATCACTGGTTCATCAAAGACAAAAATCTCCATTCCTGATAATCTTCCTGCTCTTCCAGACACCTTTCTGCGATACTTTAGTGATAAGATCGATCGAATACGTTCAGACATAGATGAGTCATCCAGAGAATTACCAGTCATTGGGGCCACAGCGCTTGTGTGTCAAACATCTTTCCCATCCTTCACTCCTGTGATTTCTAGTGACATTCAGCTGATGATAAAAAACTCAGGTGTCAAGACATGCCTAGATGATCGCCTACCAAAAACTCTTCTTGAAAACAGCCTGCCTACACTGATACCAGCCTTTGTTGATCTAATCAATACTTCATTCCAAACTGCTCAATTTCCTGACTTTTATAAAACTGCGACAGTCACTCCAATACCAAAGACCTCGACAGCAGATATCAGTGACTTATCCTCGTTTCGTCCGATTTCCACTCTTTTATTCCCATCGAAACTCCTGGAGCGTACTGCCTGCTCTCAATTGGTTAACTACTTCGATAAAAATGGTCTCTTCCCCGAGAATCAATCAGCATACAGGAGCGGTCATAGTGTCGAAACCGCCATTACGGCCATCACAGACAGCATGCTCAATACCCTTGACCGTGGTTGGGGAGTTTTGCTTGTCCTTCTTGATATGTCGGCGGCCTTTGACACTATCGACCACTCCCTGCTCCTAAACACCCTCTCACTCCACTTTGGTATTACAGACTCTGCGTTAGAATGGATCGAATCATACATCAGTGATAGATCTTTCTGCGTCCGAATTGGGAATAATAGCTCTGGGAAACATCCACTCAAGTATGGAGTCCCACAGGGGAGCGTTTTGGGACCTATTCTCTTCTCATGTTATACTGCTCCCCTGCACGATGTCATTAAGTCCCATGATGTATCATACCATTGTTACGCAGATGATACACAGCTCTGGGTACCAGTAAACTTCCGTGACCCTCTTTCTGTAACGCAGGCTATCAAAGTTCTCGAAAAATGCATTTCCGATATTTCACAATGGCTAATCTTCAACAAACTCAAATTAAACCCTTCAAAAACTGAACTCGTATTTGTGACACCCAAAACTTACAAACAACCATTGCCCGATATTACCTTAGATATAAACGGAACAGTGGTAAAGCCTACCGACTCAGCTAAAAATTTGGGCATCCATTTT
>WURV02157672.1:0-16172 GCA_011762755.2 Epimenia babai | reverse complement strand
ACTCTTATGTAGAATATATATATATATATATATATATATATATATATATATATAGACAGAGCGAGAAAGTGAGAGAGGAAGGCATAGAAAAAACCATACCTCTGATGTCCTTTAAGCCTCAGTCTGTGCATTTCTCTCCAGCTATTCAGAAAACCTCATTGGCATACCTATTAAAATCATAATTATATACAGGGTGGCTCAAAAAAGTGATAACGCTCACCTAAGTATACTTTCACAACTGGGTGTGATACCAGAATATTTTCCCCTTTATATTGCATATAAATTAGCTGTTGATAAGATGATGACGTTTTACAACATATGTCACTGATTGGCTAAAGACTACAAGCTACCAAACCAGGGCAACACTTCTTTTCTTGGTGCAATATTTTGACGACATCACAAACCTTGCCAAAACGGCTCAGCAATAAAAGTACTTAATATCATGAATCAAACTGTTTGATGAAATTGACACAGCGAATACGAGAGGCAATTGATAATGGAAAAAAGTACCTCGCGACACTATGATCATCAATAATCGGATATCTTTGAGGAAAGTTAGTGTCTCGCGTGCCGTGTGACTTGTAGCACCATTCTGCAGTAAAACAAAATTATGGCCTGAAATTTGTCTTATATTCGGCAGCAGTCCCTCATTTAGAACATGTTTGATGTAATAATGGCGATCAACTTTTGCCCCTGGCTCAACGAAGATAATTTGCGTTTTACTCTGACCGGAAACACCTACGGACATCATGACAAACGCACTGAAGTGGGCCTCTCAAAAAGTAATCGCTTTGCACTGACGTCTTTCTTCTGCCTGGCGGTTGTATAGATGCGACTGTTCTATGTATTTACAGGAGAGGCGACGGGGATGTATTTTTTCATCGGTGAACCATATCCTGTTGACACTTCTTTTCGCCCGGAGAGCGCCTTAATAACCTGCGACAACCTTCTGAACGCTCTAGCTTATTAGCATCTGTTAACTTATGGACTTCTTTGCGTGTGTAGACTTTTATACGCAGATCTTGCCTGACGATACTTTGCACCGCTGACCGATGTATTTCAACTGCTTTGGCGATCTCTCTTGGGCTCCTGTGTTAACCAGGCGAGTCTTCTTGACTTGCAATTAACGACTCGACCAAATCAATGTTTTGTTGTGTCCGAATGCTGCGAGGCCTACCCGAACCCTCTTTACGTTGACAGTCACCAGTGGCATCAATTTTCTTGCTAAGCCTATGAAGTGAAGCTGTTCACCATGGCTTCTGGGGAAATTCTCTTTTCAATCGTCTAGCTCCCCAGCGTTTATTTAATCTTAACTGCTTTACTAAGATTCTGACTTGTTTTGAGATAGTCATAGTGGCACACGTGAATGTTTAAAAATGTCACCAGAAATGCACAAATCTAGGAGTCAAGAGTGATTCAAATCTCTCCACTTGACAACCGCACAGGAAGTGGTATTACAAACAGGAAGTAAACAAATGAAGCTGAAAAAAGTTTCCAGTTTTGAGTTGGATGATGTTGCATGTTGGGTCATCATTGAAAAATTACAACAAAATCATTATGTTGCTTTAGCAGGAAATCTTGTACGCATTAATAACTAAGTGATATTAGTTGTAAAATGTTATTATCTTGTCCAGAAATGGTTTATTTATAATGTAGAGGAAAAAATTTCCCGATGTTAGCTGTATTGGCGAATATATAGCTTAGTACTGATAGTGTTATCACTTTTTGAACCACCCTGTATATATATATACTTTTATTTTTGTACTGGGAAATCCTTAATTTTTCATTGTTTTAGTTTCGTTTAGCTAAATACTTCAGGAAATACTCATGCAAGTGACTAACTATTTGTGGTGTGTTATGCCTCTCTAACACCAATCCTTACCTCTCTTTACAGCCCCAAGTGCTGTTCGCAGGGGAAGCGACTCATCGAACCTACTACTCCACAACACACGGAGCTCTCCTTTCAGGACAGCGTGAAGCCCAAAGGGTTCTCGACTATTTTAGTCCTCACTGATGTCACAGCCAATAATACTCTATAATGCTACCTATACTACAGTCTAGCCTCATTTAACCGTACGATGAGTACAAATCTCCATTAAAATTGGGACTAGGCTGTACCAAAAAATCAAGTCTTTCACAACTTTAAGAACAATAAAAAATATTAAGTGACTAAAATACTTCATTTTCGATACAGAAACAGTAGCTGTTTGTTGTACCCAAATAATTTTAAAATTACTATCAAAATAGTAAAAATATATAAAAAGTAGTTACCAACAGAATGTTGCAAGAATGATATTTTACCTATGAATTATACTTTATATTAATAAATTTTAAACCATTTTTTTTTTCAGATAAAATTTCCACTTTTAAATTTTTTTCTCAAAATGTTAGCTGAACTTCTCATGACTTATTGTGTCTCAGTATGTCGTTGGCATGGCTAATTGAACTAAATATACATGAATCTGCTGTCATTGATCTAGCCGATTATTATGGAATCTTTCTGTCATATTGTCTAATTTGGAAAGAGATCAAATTACCCAATTACCTGTTAATGTCATACTTATATAGAATCTCGAAAGAGGAGCCATAACATAAGCTTTTAAAGTTTTTTGAACGAAGGACTAAAGAGACAAATTCAATCTGTGATATGATGATCGTGACCTGGCATTTATACAATCAACAAACCGTGAGGCCATATTACTTGTAATTCCTACATATTTCAATTGCTTATTCTCTGTTATTGTTTTAGTTATAGTGTTTAAGCTCTTGTTTTTCATATATCTTTATAGCCCGACATTTTCTGACCACGTGCATCAGCTACAATTTGAGAAATTATAAAGAATTTATAAAAAAGACAAAAGGTGTCTAGAGATCAGTCATTGCTACTTGATTAAAAAGACAAAATTTTGCCTATTGCAAGTTGAGTATGCCTCAGAAACTTATGAAATTTGCAATAAACAACTAAATTAGACTTCTTTCTGTATACGCCGTGGACGAAAATCTTCAAACATTCACAAAAATTTCTGTCACAAGTAGGGGAGAAATGTCTAGCATGTACAGATTCTAACACACAACATCTCATGTAAAAGGTTGCTTTTCTAACTACAAAAGCACCAGCGTCAACATTTTTGGCTCTATTGAGCAAATGTTTCAATTAGGCTTCTTTAATTGGACTGCCCATCGTTCACCCATCCTTCCATCCATTCATTTGATGTTAAGATTTTCAGCTCAACTGAGCTTATGCCATCCATAAGATATTAACATTTTCTTAAAAAAATCTTAGGAACCGCTTATCGCAGAGGTCTGTCAATTGGTAAATATTGTACTTAGGTTGGCCTCTACTAGATTTTTCATGGTATCGTCATCAAAGCTAGGGGAGGTAACTTGTCAATGGGATGTTAATGTTTGTATTTTTTATTAAAAATTCTCAAGAACCACTTATTGCAGAAGTCTGCCATTCAGCAGATATTGTTCTTGAGTATCTTTCAGATTTTTTCAGCATCTCATCATGAGAGCAAAGGGGGTAATTTCTATCAACCTTTTTATTTGAAAATCTCCATGTTCGCTTAGTGCAAAGGTCTGCCATTTGGCAGATATTTTCTGTGTAGGTCTCATTCAGATTTGTTTAGGGCATCTCTGTTGAGGCAATTAGATGTGATTTCAGCCAAGGTTTTTCCACAAATCTGTATTTTCTTGTTTCGGTATCTTAATGGGTATTTTCAGGTCTCATTGGCCTCTTGTTTTTGATGTCAGGCAGTCCCCTTGTCTTTTCTCGTTCTAATATCAAGATTTGTTCACAGTATCGTCGTCGCAGTGAGGGGAAGTAACTTCTGCTGATCTTTGTACTTTTTAATTTTCTTTTCATGAACTGCTTATTGCACAGGTCTGTTACTTGGCAAATATTGTCTATGGATTGGTCTTGAGATTTGGTGGTCGTCATATTTGTAATGGCTGTAAGGGGAGGTAACTGTGTCAATGTTTATTTCTACCCAAAAAATCTTTTTCTCGAGAAACCTTTATCGCGGAGGTTGGCCACTTGGTAGCTATTGTCCTTGGGTTAGTATCTTTTCGATTTGTTCAGCATCTCATCATGGGAGCCACAGAGGGTAATAATTTCTAGTGCCTTTTTTTAAAAAATCTTTATCTCCATGTCTACCCAGTAGAAACATCTGCCATTTGGCCTCTTGTCTTATAAAGTCATCATCAAAATCCTTTTATTGCATAGCTTTGTCATTTGGCATAGGTTGCCTTTGGGGTGATTTTATTCAGATATGGTCATGGTATGGTCAGGTGAGCAATGGCTGGCAATTTCTATCGATTTTTTGTATTTTTAAAAACAAATTTTAAATTTTTGTATTTAAAATTTTTTCAAATGTGTTTTTATGAGTAACTTCATCTGACTACAGGAAAATAACCTTTGCAGATGTCTATACCATTGCTTGAAAAATTATTAAAAACCTGTATTATACACTTTATACGGTTAGTTCCCACATGACCAAACCTGCTATGATTGTACTATTAAAAAATCTGTCAAAAATCTTCATTAACGTCATTTTATTCTCTCTAATCATTCATTCACCTTTTTCAACTTTTCTTTTTAAGCCTTGTCATGCTAACTTTGGACATACATACTAAATAGTTTTTAAATCAATATTGCAAGAGTTAATATCCAGGTGAACATCTCGAGACCTCTTTTGGCTTCTTTTCTCTACTAGTCCACAACGACCGCTATGTAGAATGTCTGACTAGAGCTTAAACACTACTAAAATAATATAAAAATTCACAGATTTTCATGCAGCGCCAGTATATACAGCTGACCCAAAGAAGCGGGCCCCACTTTTTGGTAGTCCTTATTTCCTAATTCTGCAACTGTGTTAGTGGAGGCCTAACTGAGACTTTGAGTCTCGTGCCTAATCCGTGTTCAGATTTTGAATTGAATGTTTTCAAAAAAAAATCTGCAACAATTTAATGAAACTTTGGTGATAACTAGTTTGATGTTTTAAAAACATCGTATCTAAACAGGAGAGTCATTCACTCATTGTACTTATTTATTCTGCAGCATGTGTCCAGATGGCCTCCATTTAGCTCTGTGCACTTTTGCAGCGCAACACGAAACTGTGAAACATGATGTCCTTACAATCGAGGAATGGCTCTGATCTCCCTGATTACTTTCTTGAGTTCGATGATGGTCCTCGGTCTCCAAGTATACACTCTGGCCTTAAGGTAGCCCCAGAGAAAGAAATATGAGGGGGGAGCTAGGGTCTGCAACGTGAGGTGCCCACTTAAAATCAGCCTGATTAAACAGCCTCCAAAGTTCTCTTTTAACGAGTCTCGGGCCAGGTTTGATGTGTGAGAGTTGCCTCTGTCTTGCTGGAACGAGAATTTGCCCATAAGCGACGGGTACAGCATATGCAGTATTGGAAGTTTTGAGGACCTAAACATATCACTCCTTAGAGACTGTCGCTGTCAAGCTAGATTCCTCGATGAAGCATGGTCCGCTGAGATTGCAGTCCATACTGTGCACGTAGGGGAGTGCAGCAGCTTGGTGTCCACTTTATAAGGTCTGGAGGTTCCCCCCGAAGCTTCATCTGAGGTCAAAAGGAGGTTATGGAAAACTGGTGTATCCAGGTTCTTCTCTAGTATCTTTATTGCCATAGCCTTTCTCTGCTCCCTATCCGAAGCTGTAAGGGTCTGCTTCTGTGTGGGTAAGCCTTTACATTCTCTTCTAGCACTCTCCTGCAAGTCTCACGGGTTATCCAGAGGGACTGACTTTGCCTATACACAGAGCGTTTCGGTCTCTCTGCACTGACTCTCTTACTCTCCTGCTCAGCTTCCTAGGGTACCCTGAATGGCTTGGATAATTGTCACTGGCTGCATTCAAGTTCTCTACTGTCCCATATTTTTCGAAGTGGTCCACCCAGTTCTGATCATGCTCTTGGATGGTGCTTTTTCACGTTGGAACTGATGCATGAAAATGTCTTGCACTTTCTTCAACGCCTGTCTGTAGTAATGTTTGACGTGGTATACTCATTGCTGGGGCTCCCACTGACATTTTCAATTGTGATAATTGCCATGTCCTGCAAATTAAGGCTGATTGGTGAATGGATGAAGGAGATAGAGATATCACAAAAAGTGTACCTGAGCCCGTTTTTTTAGTCACTCTGTATAAATAAATTCCTCAAAAAAATTACCACATCCAAGTTTGTTATTAGTGATAATTTTCCGGTGTACAAATTTGTTTATTTAAAGTAGTTTATATGGTATACTTAATGCCTTATCCTACTTGAATTGCTCACTATTGTTTTAATCTTGATTTAGCATTTCATTGTAACAAATAATATATTTCTATTGTATAGCAGTGGATTTTGGTCTGAGATATGCAGTGTTTTTATGCATGTACACAAAACTTTGATGCAAGTCGCTAAAGACCAGCTAGTGTAACTAGCTTACAGTCTCTCTTTTGAACATAAATATCATGCGGAATCGAACTTGCACATCTGATATACAAGTTGTCACATTTGCCATTCATCGATCTATTCAACTCAAGTCGCGCCATTTAATATTAACTTCCTGTTGTGTGTGAGTTTTATTCAGAATTTACTAAATTCACTTCATCTCAGGCTAGCCCATTTCTTTTAAAAGTGCAGTAAAGTAATTATAAATGCATGTAACATGTGGCCTTAGGATTTCTCACTGTTTACAGTAAAGATTTCTTTATTATTACTCTTAATGCGGCCATACGCTCTAGATCGGTCTACTCCCTCATGCCTGCTTTGTTGGATGAATGTACGAGAAATGAAATTTATATTCAAAATTACAGATGGTGTCAATATTTAGTTTTTGTTAATGTATGACGCTCATATTACTATGTATATCTCGTTACTACGTCTGCTTATATAAATCTATAATGGTATTATGTGTATACGTACCAGTAATCTTAGTGTTTAACTAACTATAGCACTGATGTGTGTAACTAACATTAGCACTAACTGTTATTAACTGTTATCAGTAATCATCTACAGTGTAATTAGCTGCTGTGGCTTCTCTTTTTCTACAATCCTTGCCGATATCAAAAATATTTTATTGGTTTAACTGTGTTAACGAAATGACAATTTCTGGCAATTATCTCCAGTTGTGGCCAATAGATTATTGTAACAGAAGATACCATTGCTTCGTACAAGCATAAACATGTGAGTGTTGCTCTACCCTGACCTTCCTCCATGATAGGTGTCGTCACTGCCTATCCTGGGTGTCAGTATGACCCAGCGAGCCATACATAAAGTGGAAAATGTCTTCAGAAATTGTAGTGATAGCCCCTTTCCATAATATGTGTTCATAAAATTGTGTGTAATAGTAGACTTTGTAATTTGTGTTTATTATAGAGTGAGATGATTTTTAATGTAGGCTGCGTGTAACTATTTTAATTAATTTGGTCACAGCCGCACCTCTTTAAAGGTCCGCTGCCTATAGTTTTCTCATGTCTAACGTCCACTATATTTATTTTAGCATATTTTAAATATCTCAGAAATGACGAAATCAGTAATCCATAATAAAATTTTAGGAAATTAGTCTATCACTTATAGTGTATCCATTTATTCGGCATATTATATAAGAATGCTTCGTAAATGCTGCCATGTCAACTAACCTTCAATATACACCGTTTTATTGTTTCTAAAGTCACACGACATTATTTTGAGTTGCATATTTGCATAATATCATATCGTATTTTTTCGTAATACTGTTTGTGAATATTACGATTGCGTATGTGGTTGCAATGAGAACCTCAGACAATTTCTCTCGGGTATCGTCACCTGGTACTTATTATGGTATAGAGACTACTTTTAATAGCGGTATTCCATAGGTGAAAATGGTAATTATCAATATTGTGGTATTACATTATATTACTGTATAAATAAAAGTAGTCAAGACTATCATGGCTGTTATTTTAATTATTGAAGTCACTGTACCAATGCAGTTAGTGATGGTTTTGATATATTGCTGTGGGGTCTAAACAAGAGCCATCTCTTAAATGTTGATATAATAAGTCTAGAAAGCTAAGCATCGTGTAGTATAGGTCGGAGTAGCCTCCACAGTCAGGATGAACAAGGTCTAGTACAGGTGGGAGTGGCCTCCACAGTCAGGAAGAACAAGGTCTAGAATAGGTGGGAATGGCCTCCATAGTCAGGATGAGCAAGGTCCAGAATAGGTGGGAGTGGCCTCCATAGTCAGGAAGAACAAGGTCAGAAATAGGTGGGAGTGGCCTCCAATGTCAGGAAGAACAAGGTCTAGAATAGGTGGGAGTGGCCTCCATAGTCAGAAAGAACAAGGTCGAGAATAGGTGGGAGTGGCCTCCATAGTCAGGATGAACAAGGTCTAGAATAGGTGGGAGTGGCCCCCATAGTCAGGATGAACAAGGTCTAGAATAGGTGGGAGTGGCCTCCATAGTCAGGAAGAACAAGGTCGAGAATAGGTGGGAGTGGCCTCCATAGTCAGGACGAACAAGGTCTAGAATAGGTGGGAGTGGCCTCCATATTCAGGAAGAACAAGGTCTAGAATAGGTGGGAGTGGCCTCTACAGTCAGGAAGAACAAGGCCTAAAATAGGTGGGAGTGGCCTCCACAGTTAGGAAGGACAAGGTCTAGAATAGGTGGACGTGGCCTCTACAGTCAGGAAGAACAAGGTCCAGAATAGGTGGGAGTGGCCTTCACAGTCAGGAAGAACAAGGTCTAGAATAGGTGGGAGTGGCCTCCACAGTCAGGAAGAACAAGGTCTAGAATAGGTGGGAGTGGCCTCCATAGTCAGGATGAGCAAGGTCTAGAGTGTGCTCTTAGCTTCAACCTTTATCACCCAAGTATACTAAACATGAAGCTAATGAAGCTATAATGTGAGTTATCAATAGATTCCTACTGACGGTGGGGGGGATGAACAAGACATTTTAAAATGATCTTGCATTCGTCAAGGACATTCATTAGTTTTTGAAGGTTTTCAACCCCAGTATGATATACAGATGGTTGTCTAATAGTCACAAAGTCAAAATAAAATTTTAACTTTGTTTAGCCAATCTAATTGAGTATGAGAAACCAGGTTAAAAATATAAATTTATATTAATTTTGTTTACATCAAACAATCAACAAATAGCATGCAGTAACATAGTATGAACACAAAGAATTCAAAGATGAATTGGTTTACTTGAATTGTGAAAGTTAGGTATTGTCTGTAGTAACAGGAAAATAATTTATTGGTTATATCTGGATGCGGAAATATGTACTGTCCATGAAAACTGAAAGGAAGTCCTCGTAGACCTTGAATAGTATGAATCAATTAGAATCAACCAAATATAAGAAGTAACGAAGACAGGAACATATTCAATTACAGGAATTAAGGGAGATTATTATTAAACGGAAAAATGCACAAAGTGAAAATTGATTCCAGTTCATACGTAGGTCATAATTAAACAACTATATCAGTTGTCTTCAACCTGGTGGACCCCACTGGCACACGAAACATAGTAAACCTGTGGTGGAATCGGACATTTCTGGATATCAAAATTAACTTCTTACATGCTTTTTTCTATCATTCATTAAGTAAAGGACCTAAAAACAAACTAAGTATTTTCCTTTTACCACATATTACTCAGGAAATTCAGTACATTTTCAGGATTAGGAAGATTGTGTTTTCTTCAAAGAAAATCTTTACTGTAACAAAAATTCAGCTAAATAGTTGTCAAGAGGCCATTTTTGACAAATACAGTGGTACAGAAAGTACAATTTGGCAATAGGATATTAATTTTATAATTAACTTATAACATTTATTGTAAGTTTTAAGATACTATTCAATTGTAAAATAGATAGTGAGGCAATACTGAAAAAATGAAATCCTTTGGCTTAACAAGCATCTGGCGACACAAAATAATTACCAGGCAGAGCTCCTGGAAACTGCTCGGGAACTACTGTTAACATTACCATAACATATTTCCCGCGATGGTTGAAAGATGATTCAAGTATCACTCAGTAATGTCCATGTTTAATTTTTTTATATTTCAAGCATCAGCAATTGCCTCATTATAAGACGTTTCTCTAATTGAAAACTCAGGCATCGATGATATATTATCAAGATAAGCTTGAATACATGGGCATGGCCATTCTGGTGGTTTCACAGACACATGCGATTGGATACCACTTAATGAAGTTGCTTTTGTTTCAATAGTAAAACAACCCGCTTTCAAGCAACACATGTCGGGTATGTCAGACAGAGTGATACTATTTGTTCTACTTTCTTTTCCATCGCATCCAAAATCGTCAGTTGCAATTTTCACAAACTCATTATGTCTAAGGGAATCGTGTATATATGAGAAAACTGCTGGCGAATGATTTTTGTAAGAATATTCGCTGTCTTTGTCATTAACTTCCTGCAACATATTGTCAACCTGTGATTGGTTTCGTTCTTGTCGTATAGACAGAGTTGATTTTAGATGTTGTTTATTCACATGTGTATGTTCATCAATATCAGTGTCCTCACCATTTGCTAACTTTAGAAAAAAACTCATCATATCATATCTTTTGCGTCGGCCATCACATTTGCTAGTATAATTATAAACCTTGCGTTTTGTCTTGACCTCAGCTATCAGTTCCGGTCGATGGCGTTGGAAACATCGGTGAGAAAATATAAACATTTCGTTTGAAGTGGCTTCCCAATGAAAGCCATATTCGCGAAATAAACGCCTTAAGTTCAAAAATGAGGATATCTGAACGAATCCTGGATAACACGACATTACTTCATCTTCAAACAACGGCGGGTTAACTATAACACCATCTCCATCCTTTGTCCAAGCAATCACGTAATTGTCATTAGCAACTAAGAATAACTTTTCAGGAAACGTCAGCAATGGATGAAAACTCGCATTAAAGGATCGTGACATGTTACTTATATCATAAAAATTATGTAAATCTAGCTTCACATCAACTTTCTATTACTTTCTGCGAATCTATAATCATACTTAAAAAAACCCGTTATGGCGTTAATCGTTAGTCGTGAATATCAAACTAGCAGACGATCTCCAGCGTCCTAGGCAGAGGAGGGGAGGTAATCTTTGAATATTGAAGCATAAACGCTACGGGCCATTACTCTTCCGAGATTATTCGATCCGAAATAACGAACTTACGAGCCGTAAAATAATTTATTACCATTCCAAATTAACAGATCAAAGTTTAGTTTAAAGATCAGTCAGACCAGGTCGGTCACAATAAATAGCAATATTTAAGTGGCACATGTTACTTATATTTTTGCCTTATCTAGTTATACTAATGATCACGAAATAATAGTCATAATGGGAATGGTGCTGGGTGTATGAGGTTGGTATATTCTGGAGATTAGTCTGAACAAGCATACACTTCAATAAGTTTGCACGTCATACAGACAATGTTGAAGTCAACAGCCAACATACCGGCGAGATAAACCCTATATAACAACTCGGCATTCTGCTGATAAATGAGAGTGTTCGTTAATTTTATATGTAAGGGAAATAATTACTAATTCAAATGAGTGGGGGTATAATAAGTACCCTACGGGCGTTTTTCAAGATGTATGTATACTGCGACGCCTTCCTAAGGATGCGCAACAATCACTTGAAACAACTGACAGCAGGAACACTTCAAATACTGTAACATAGCAACAACGATAGTAAGGTAGTATTGAGGTTCACGAAACTGGGGGGGCTTAAATGCCCAACATCCGCCTTTCTTCACCTGATTTATAAGACCTTACAGCTTATTTACAAGATGCTATACCCATTGCCATTTGTACAGTTGGTGAAAAGGGGGCAGTAGCGTAGTGGTTAGAGCGCTTGACTTTGAATCCAGAAAACCCTGGTTCTATTCCTGCTCTTGGCAGTACACAACCTGTGGCGTTTTTCGGGCATAAAGTGCCTTCAACACATGGGGGTTTGGGTACCTCTTGCATTTTGGTTTTGTTAGGATTTTTACCCTCTGGCGTGGCTGTGCTTTAGACGCTCTATGAAATGTCACTGTCGCTTACGTCTCATTGCCATCATCACATTATAAGTAAGCATTAACTAAGCAGAGGGTGCTAAAAGTGTAGCCCGTATGTAGACGTTTGGCACCAGTGGCATGAATCGAAGGTCATTGTCATTCCAGACTAGGTGAGGTTTTCACATTACGTGTTTTTCCCCATGTGAGGCTAAACAATTTGTTGTGGGCTAGCTCTGTAGAGGGCTGAGAACGGCCTGGCAATCACCTTGATAATCAGTGTATAACTACATACCTACATACACAGTTGGTAAAAATACCATTAGTAATAATAGTGATAGTAATAATAGTGATAGTAGTAACAGTTATAGTAATAATAGTGATAGTGATAATAGTAGTAATAATAGTAATAATAATAATAATAGTGATAGTGATAGTAATAATAGTGATAGTGATAATAGTGATAGTCATAATAGTGATAGTAATAATAGTAAAAGTAATAATAGTGACAATAATGATAGTGATAATAATGATAGTGATAGTAATAATAGTGATAGTAATAATAGTGATAGTAATCATGGTGATAGTAATCATGGTGATAGTAATAATAGTGATAGTAATAATAGTGATAGTAATAATTTTAATAGTAATAGTAGTGATAATAATGATGGTGATAGTAATAATAGTGATAGTAATAAAAGCAATAGCAATAACAGTGATAGTAATGATAGTGATAGTAATAATAGTGATAGTAATAATAGTGATAGCAGTGACAGCGGTGGTACAATAGCGAGATGGCGGCGGCGACGACGACGACGATAATATCAGATATTTGTAGAGCAGCACATCTTATCAATATAGTAGATGTTGCTCTCCCTAGATTTGTTGTATTTACAAAAATTATGTATCTATATATAGCCTTTGTACAAATCTGCGGAGTTGAGGTGGTAATTGGTTCCAGATGTGCACTACAGCTGAAGAGAAAATCCTCTTCCTATTAAGTTTGTTCTGCTGTTATATGACTCAATCCTTATTGTTTGTGATTGGCGTATGTTTCTTGCATGTTCCTTTCGAATGATTGTATCTTTTACGTACTGCGGGCATCAGAGTATAATTATTGATTTCTGTGATGAGTAGTTTGATAAGAGTTGGAATTGTGTCCTTTGTGTGATGGGAGCCAGTAGAGATGGTGTAGTAGTGGAGTAATCCGTTTAGCTGCTATGTTTTGCACTTTTGTAGCCAGTTTGTAAGTGTTTGCGTTAAATTAATGTGAAGTGTGCTACAGAAATCTAAGTCAGATGTAATAAAGGATTAAATTAGTGATTCTGTTGCTCATTGCGTGAGGTATTGTCATACAGATGAGATGTTGCGGAAGTGCATATGGCATGTTTTGAAGACTTTGTTAATGTGTTGTTCTAGAGTTAAGTGCTTGTCAAAGATCACATCATTGTTGTGAACCTGTGCCGTGGGGCGTTGTGTGACGGTTCCAAGCTTGGTATCGGGTAAATGTTTGCGTCTTGATTTTAGAGTAATGAGTAAGAATTCTGTTTTGTCTGTATTAAGCTGTAATATGTAGGCTGTCATAGGCTCATTACCAAGGTAATCATTGGGTTGGCCATGCTTGGCCCTACACAAAGCTAGCCTATTAATATGGTTAACACCCTATGATTATCCTCACTTATGAGGGATGGGGGAAAAATACCTAGTGGTAAAAACCCACTTAGTCTGGGTAGACAATTGAGCTTTTTCCATTCACGCCACTGGTTCCAAAGGTCTACATACGGGCTACATATGTCACACACTCAGCTAAGTTTAGATGCGAGGTCAATGGTTAGTTACAATGAGATGATGACATAGCTGGGAGGTAAGCATACATAGAGCATCTGAAGCACAGCAAACATCAGCTGGAAAAAGCCCGAACTTAATCACACTGCAAGGGCTACCCAGACTCCCATGGGCACAGTAGTACAGGGGTTTAAGGCGAAAAACACCACAGAGCGGGAATTGAACCAGAGTCCCAAAGATTCAAAGTCAAACGCTCTAACCACTGCGCTGCCTGCCCCCGTCCCCAACCCCGCCGCTACACTACATGATAAAGCAAGGTTGTGGAGATTATGTGGTCAGGTATGCTATCTGATCAAATATGCGCAGGTAGTGGGAAGACGGTTATCAAGATCGAGATGAGACAGGGAGATTATTTTCTTTAAAGTTACATAGACTTTACAAAACTAAACGAGTATATTAGTCTAGACATGCAAGTTAACTAGGCATATATTATTTTTTTTATGCGACTCATCCTCGTGGACTATATTGTACCTATTCAAGCTCAAAGCAGGGGTTGTGCCTCATCAAGTACCCAGCACGCCTTCCTAAGTTGCAGCACCTTAAACCATCAACATTAATTACTCTGAAGAATTCCTCAAGACAATCATGCTTATTCAACCAGTTTTATTTGTGTATGATGTTCAATGTTTATCTCTATACAATCTAACACATAACTTGGCTAAATTGAAAATAATAGAATATCTTGATAAGCTGTTACGGCATTTTGGAAATTTATTCAATACACTATTTTCGACACAAAAAAATAAAATGTAGATTTTTTAATATTATTTTTTGTAATGTTATTTTGTTACAACATTTTCATGATGTTTTTAGAATGTTCGGATGATGAAAATCGCGAAATTAATAACTTAATAACTTTTACAGCAATTGATCAATCGAACTTCTTACAGTTTATGCAAGCCATGATTTCATCAACGAGCGCACCAATCATGAAGCGACGGACGTATAAAGTCTCCGTGTAGTGTCAGCATTTTCTGGATTGAG
The DNA here is from genome assembly GCA_011762755.2 of Epimenia babai. Classification (NCBI taxonomy): domain Eukaryota; kingdom Metazoa; phylum Mollusca; class Solenogastres; order Cavibelonia; family Epimeniidae; genus Epimenia; species Epimenia babai. Next base: position 1,360 of record WURV02157672.1, on the reverse strand, counting down.
ATTTATCAGGCGGTTACTTGATTCGGCTAGTTCGCTGATGGCTACGCGTCCTCGCTGTCGGATAAACTTAGCCACTGACTCCAGTTCATCGATCGTGATGTAGATGAATTTACCGCGGTCATCAACCACTCCAGTCAGTTCGCCCATCTCTTGCAGGCTCATGATACGGTCAATGGCATCCTGAAGTTACCAGTTACAGAAACTGACCACTAAAACAAAATGAAAAGAAAAAGTAACACTTTAGAGACTAAGACGATGATAATCACTTTTTCTATACTGGTATACTGTGTCATTGTGTGTTAAGTATAGCAGCATACATCTGGGTATCCAGGTTAGACTAATCAATAAATAAAAAACAATTTGTAGAATCTTTCAAGACTAATGAAAACCTGATGAAGTATTCCTTGTGTCTGTGAAAGCTCATGTTCTGATACACTCATGCGAGTCTTAAAAAGTGCTACTACTTTTAGCTCAAACGAGCTTATGCTCTGTGAGCTTTTCTCATCGGAGTTTGTCTGTCGTCCGTCCGTCCGTCCGTCCATCCATCCATCCGATGTTAACATTTTCTTCAAAAATTTTCTCAAATACCGCTCATCCCCGAGGTCTGCCATAGAGCAGATATTTTCCTAGGTTTGCTCTCTTCTACATTTGTTCATGGTATTATCATCGCAGCAAGGGAAAATAACTTCTGCCGGTGTTCATATTTTTTCTTAAAAGATTTTCTTCTCAAGAAACGCTTATTGCAATTCTCTGCTATTTGGCAAATATTGTCCTTGTGTTGGTCTCCTCTAGATTTGGTCACCATATTGTCATGGCAGTAAGGGTAGGTAACTTGTATCAATGTTTGTATTTTTACCTCAAAAATCTTTTTATCGAGAACCCTCCATCACGGAGGTCTGCCATTCGGCAGCAATTGTCCTTGGATTAGTATCTTTCAGATTTGTTCAGCATCTCGTCATGGGAGCAAACAGGGTAATTCCTATCCACTTTTTTATTTGAAAATGTGGTTTGCCAAGGTTTACTAAGATCCACAAATCCGTATTTTCTTGTTTCAGTATCTTAGTGGGTATTTTCAAGTCTCTCTGGCCTCTTGTTTTTGATGTCAGGCAGTCTCCTTGTCTTCTCATTCCAATATCAAGATGGCCTCCTTGGCCTCTTGTTTCTTTTAGTAATGAGGAATTGTAAAAAAAATCAGTATGGAAGTGGGGAAGGGGAGGTAAATGCTATAATTTTCTCAACAACGAGCTTGATACTAACAGTAATATTTAGTACCTCGGCTGTACTTTGTTTTATACATATTCCAAAACTACGATGACTCACCTGTGTTTTAATCTTGAAATGAGCTGCTAAATCCTCGAGA
>WURV02157671.1:0-35084 GCA_011762755.2 Epimenia babai | reverse complement strand
GTACTTATTAGCTTAGCTGTCAAACACACTTTACATGAAACAATAGCCTAATGGTCTAAGACTATAATGTAATTACTTAAATTAATAAAATTAACACCTAACAGTATACAAGTAATACAGATCAATGTTAGATACAATTATGTACATTTACAAAGACCACGAAATAGATAACAATGTTGAATAATACAGTGGAAAGTAGAAAAAATATCAACAAGGAAATCATATGTCATATGTAGGCAAAGTCGCCATGAATATAAAAATTTGGACCATATACAGACTATTGCTTTAGTCTGTCTTTAGCTCACCTGAGCTCATGCTGGGTGAGCTTTTCTGATCGGAGTTTGTCCATCGTCCGTTTGTCTGTCCGTCCATCCATCCATCCATCCATCCGATGTTAACATTTTCTTAAAAAATCTTCTCAATAACATCTTATGAGAGAGGTCTGCTATTTGGCAGATATTGTTCTAGGGTTGGTCTCTTCTAGATTTTGTCATGGTATCATCATCACAGCTAAAGGAAGTAACTTCTGCCGATGTTCATATTTTTTCTTTAAAAATCTTCTGAAGAACCACTTAGCGCAGAGGTCTGCTATTTGGCCAATATTGTCTGCAGGTTGGTCTCCTCTAGATTTGTTCATTGTATCGTCATCGCAGCTAATGGAAATAACTTCTGCCGATGTTTGCATTTTTTCATAAAAAATCTTATCAAGAACCACTTATCGCAGGAGTATTACCGCAGATATTATCTCAGAGATACATCGGTCATCTGCTGTTCAGCGGTTTGCAAAGGACATGAGACGAAATTCTTACAAGGGAATCCATGTTTTTCGTTTGACCAAAGTGTGAAACAAAAAAGGACCCACTGCAGAAACTTAAATAAAAGTATTTGGATGAGGATGTTAAATTTATTCTGTTCACAAGTAAAAAAACCTTACGGAGAAAGCGGAAAAAATTGCTTCCTATTTATGCAAAAATCATGTCTGAACACCTGCAGCCGTGAACATCTGCATTTGACATGGCTGACACTTGATTGACGGGTGTCAAAATTGCCACCCACAGGCATCTGTCATAGGTCATAGAGGCCTCCATGGCATTTTTGACTCAAGATTTTAATTTTTCATTTGCCAAAACTAAGAAAGGTAATCCAGCAGCTATTTCCAGCATCTATTAAAAACATCTACTACAAAATATGTTGTATATTTCATTACAATAACTCCAAAACTGTTAGTGAACTTTACAATCGGTAATGTTTTTATTAACCAACTGATATATAAAAGCAACAATTTTTATACTCTTTCGGGTGTAAAACATTTTATACAGGATACGGTTGCGGCAACGTTCAAGGCAGTAAACTCCTCCCCTAAGACATCTCTAGAACCTGTTGGCGCGTCGCTTCTCGCCCAGAGGCGTGGCAAAGCCCGACCCAAGAGCTCAACAGCAGTATGAGTGAACTGTAGCAATTAACACCTTCACGCTAAACAAGGGTATGCATAATCACATCCACTCACATTGCCAATGATCAACGACCGTGTGATATGCCATTATCATTTCTCTCCTCATTATCTGTCATACAAAATAAACGCTGCCAAAAATAACAAAACCCCGGCACTAGCGACTTTTTCTGTTACTCGCCCATGATCATATTCTTTAATGAATGATAATTATGTAATTATGTGCGTCACATAGCACTGTATGCACGGTATTCATGCAGGTTATTATATAACTCCGCCATTATGTGTACCCAAGAATAATTTGGTGATCGAGAAAAAAATACCTCTGACGTGATTGTTATTAGTATAACATTCAAACCTTTCGATGTGGCACGAACACTTTCTAATCGTTTCAACAAGTCCCCGTAGGTGGCTTTGTCGTTTATATATAGCATAAATATCTGAATATCACCAATTAACTATATAAATCAATTTGATTGGCCTGGCCTCCTTTTAGCAGGAAGCCTACATGTTTTTTCGCTAACTTGTATACTTCCCGGAGATAGACACAGAAACCTCTGTTCAACTTACCTTGTAATAACTAGTTCTATATGCGAGTTTTCCCTTTTGGAACTATTGTCCTCACCAAAGCCAATCAGCTACTTCCATAAAATGTACAGCATTTCTTAATATTGAAGAAGCTCTCGTTGAATTATGACTTCAGTCGGTATTTAGTGTAAATATATCGGTGGAGCGCTGTCTAATTCAGTCTAGTTTATGGTGACCTATAAGATTAGAGGCAATACCTGCTTTGTAATGCCTTCTTTTATCGCGTGTTGAAGCATGGATTTTATGCGAAAACATGCAGTAAATAAAACTAGTTACATAAGTCTACTCGTCTACTTAAAAGGTGTTGCCCTTAATCTTTTACATTGATATTTTTTAGCCGTGGCCCAATAATTAAGTGTAGGACCACTCATTGAGCAGTGGGCGCCTTGTTGAGCTAAAGACCAGTTGTTGAACGTAAAGCTCCGTGTTTCTCGAGCGTAGGATGACTCGTTCAGTAATAGGGCTACTTGTTGAGCTGAGAGACACATCTTTAATATAAGGCCAGTTGTTTGTGGAAAATAACTATCACTGATGAGATACGTAGAATCACAGGACTAAACACATTCAGACTCAACTGATTTTATGTTAGTTTTGACTGGCATGAGACATACGTAATTTTGTATTGTAGAAAGCTATAGGTTCCACCATAGGTATAATCTACTCTTAGCTGATTGTTAGGTATCTAGCCATCAGACTGCATGAGCTAAATCATTAAATCAGTTACCCACTCACTGCATTATTAGAAGAATTAGGCCGCATTTGTCCAGCAGGTCAACATCACCCCCAAGCCTCATGTAGAGAACCCTGCCTATTCGGTCATGATTTAAGGTAGTGTTAGACACACTGACCATGTCCTATTAGACACACTGACCATGTCCAACACTCCAATCTCCTTATATAATAGTTAACATTAATTCCTGTCTAAATTGCACCCAACAGCATACATTTGACTTGTTAAGCATGCGCCCTCATGATACAGCCGAAGGCAGCCCTCCCCCCATTATCATTCAACATTTACTCTCAGAATATATTTTCAACTCACCCATCACTACGTCTGTTGTGGATCGTATCTATTGTTACATTTCTTCACCTGCCAATTTATACCCATAGTTGTTCTCTAATTGTAATTGATTTGAAAAGCCATTTCTACATTATCTAATATGTTTCAGAAATATTAGGTTCATCATTGCAAAATAATAGTTTTTTTAAAAGAGTTATTTATTCTAATATTAGCGGAATCTACAGCTTTATATGGTCATTTTGCCTCATGAAATACGTAGTATCATGAATATGCCTGAAATGTGATAAACACAGCTAATAATTGACATCTGTATGGCATCTCTAACAACTTTGTTCCTGGTAGTTTTCAGCCTGAATTCATAGGTAATAGTTTAACTACTCTAATGGATAGGAATCATCAACTATTTCAACCCGAGACCATGTTGTACTGACACACGATTAACCCTTCATGTTACGAGACGTATTCAGTGACATATTGTACGATCAATGTTTGAGGCTTTTGGTGCTGGATGGGTTAACGCAATTAATAATCACATTCAAATTATACTGCGTGATGTTGCAAGTGATTTTTATCAATTTTAGTACTGCAATTAAACCTTTGTTGTAATTAAGAAAAAATACGAGTCTTACTGCCTCGTTAAGTAATTGAATTTATGCATCAATGAACTGTCACATGATATGTTAAACGTCTCTTCTGGCCTACCGAAAGAAACGAGTAATTTTGTCACATACGAAAAAATATATAGTGAATTTGGATTTACTTGGAAGAAACCTGTATAAATAGTGAAATCCACGAACAGCGATCCAATGATCTCAGCTCCGATAATAAGCCACGGGTGGGGGTGGGGGTGGCGAATGAGATGCCAGACAGATATTGGATACAGTCGTATAAAATATGAAACCGTCGTGTATTTCTCGGATGTACTCAGATAAATTTCGATTTATACAACATAAATTTACTCGACTGCTAAGAGTTGCACGCTCACCTAATCAAGTCCATTCACTTCTTTAATTCTCGATTAAACAAAAAATAATAATAATAATCATGTGATATAGTTCATGTAGTTACGAGATACATTCAAACGTCACCTGTAACTACCATGTCGGTGACGTTACGGTCATCCTTACTCATCTGTCGCTGATTTCAGACCAAAATATCGAAGTAATCAGATCAGTTTTTGTCTCTAGGGAGGTTCTCACACCTACTCATAGCCTAAATCGCGCAACTAAATAAATATATCATGAAGATATTATGGTGACTTCATATTAAATTTTTTATTTTCTATATTTTTTCGGATCACATGCAGCAGTATTTTTTCGGGTATATTTTTCCCTCACCTGTCTAAGGAGGATCTAATAAAAATGGATTTCTTCGAATTTCTCAACTTTTTCTTTAATATTCCTAAAGTTTCTTTCATATTGACTGATTTTTGGATATCTGTAATAGGTGATAGGTGGGTAAATCCGTAATAAGGGAGATAGAGCATTTTTTCACTAACAAAAAATACGTTTTACGTTGCAGTTTTACTAATTTATTTGCTCACCATGTCACAGACTACGCTACATTTCGTTAGTGACGAAAACCACACAGTAGAATGCTGTAAAAAATGCATATAATGAATGATTTTTTCCAAAATGTGCGTTATCATTAAGAGTGTGAAAAGTTGAAAGGGGTCACTCATTGCTAGTGCGGGGGTGGGTGATAATGCCATTTACTCTACTCTGTATTGATTGTTGCTGTCGGTTTACTGCACGGCGTTACCCCAGAATCTGAAGTGACAACCTTCTGGGTATGAATGATGGCACGGGAGGATCGTAGTGATAAGAAATCCAAACAGAAATCTGATTCATGTTGAGTAATTTTACTACTTCATGTAGTATGGAATAAGAGTTGCAAATTGATAGAAGGGACTGTTACAGTCATTATGTTAGTGGGGGTAGTCGATGTGGTCCTTAGAATAGCTGGAGAGAAATGCACAGAAAAAAACCTGTAGCTCTGATGGGTTAGAGTCATGATCAACTTGAGTTAACTCAATAGATAATTAGGCAGTGACTCTGGGGGTAGCAGCGCGGTAGGGTGGTACGATTTGGGTGGCTTCACCATATTACAGTTTGATTAGTGAAGCCGTGAGTAATGTGTGTGCTCTCTCCATTATAATACATGCATACTTTTAATTGCCTGTCACATTTATAAACACGGGACACAACTCTTATTCAAATGATGGTTTTAAATTGGTTCAAGAACGAGAGTTTTGAGTTATTTACCTAATGTCTTTGACCTTATTATTGACCTTTGTCCAGGTATTTATACATGGATATCTATAATAATCATTTACTCATGATCTGTGCCATTTTATTGCGTGTTAACATTTACAATTTGAATTTTTAGTATAATTCTTATTTGATACCATATGCTGGATCGGGGTAGACTATATCTTGTGCTGTACAACTGTGTTAAATCTGGGTTGGTGGGTGTTCTCGTAGATGACAAATATCAGTTGTTATGTTAGCCACAGCAAAAAATAATGAAAAGAAAAGATAGCAGCTTTAAGTAACCATGACTCACGCTAGCTTGAATTAATGAATAAGTGAAGGAAAGAATGACTGTATGGATGGACGGAGGAATGGACGGACAGACGAAATATATTAATAATTGGTGATTCAACAACAATTGATTAGTTTTCACATGTCTATGACTATCGCCAGAGAAACTTCGCAATTTCTTTAAAATGAGGTATAATTCCGAAAATTATTAGATATATTAAAATAAATTACAATGATAAAAATAAAAATTTTTTCAAGAGCAGATAATTACAAGCGGAGCTTGAATACAAAATGTTATTTTTAATTAAGATTTATTCAATTAATTAAGATAAATTTTATTTGCATCAGCTCTTCAAAATTGTTTCATTGACTATCATTCTTTTATGAAATTAAAATTTTGATCTGATGAAATCAGTGTAAATTATGAAATAGATGTGAGTTTGAATTAATTTTTCGTCTATATTGTTGAAATTGACTTTGGCCCTTGTAACCTGCCAACATGACTGGAACATTGTTTTTATGCAGTTACCAGAATTCACGATGGAATGTTCTAGTCAATCCAATACATGGTTCAATGTGATGACTGGTGCCCTACTATTATTCAAACATTCTGTCCAAAGTTTAACCGTGGTAACCCAACAACAGACCAGGGTAATCTAATTTTAACCTGGTGATTAGTGCAGGAAACTTTTTAATAATTGAACGGTAACCGGCTATAATCTCGCACCATTCCAGCTTGCTCGTAACAAAGACAAACATAACTAAAGTCTAAGTGGCACTGACTCATTTGGAAGCAGATTAGTGGAGCTAATTACAGCATGTGTCTGGCTCTTCTGTAATAGAGTCTTGGCTGAAATCAAACAACTCTTCAGTAATATTTCAGTCATAAACATTAAAGTAATTCAATGAAGCTGTTATTTGTAATCGCACATATTATAAATATATATGTATATCGCAATAAAGCCTTTACTTTCTTTTGTTATCAACCATTATTGGTATTCAACTATCAGACTCTTTATATTACCATTAATGGTAATTATCAGATTTTATCCATTTTTGAAAGACATTGTCTTGATTTGAAAATGTCTGGTTGTCACACATGGAATATGCAAAGAAATCATAGCAGCCATGAAAAAATCATTATTCTCCTATCACCTTATCACCTATCCCTACCTTCTATTTATATGATAATATTTATTGGCAAATGCTATTTTACCATGCATGACTGTTCTTTGACTAAAGTGTGCTAATGACTCCAGATATGGATTAGGGTTTTTTATTGCGAATTGAGTTGTCTTAATGTCATGTAGGTATCATCATGGTAATTAGTTGTGATTAACGGGAAGATTTGATCGAAAGCTCATTTGATCAGGCTAATTTTAACATAATTTGTTTGTATCTCTCTCACTATTATACCCACGCATTAGCTTGTCTGCAAAATGCAGTCTGTATCGAAGAAGGCAACTAAGAATTAACGGTCAGAAATTAAGTGACGTTATGCGAATCCCCTTGATATATATGATCCATAAGTTTTCGCTGCTTTTCTCATTGTGGGCATCAAAATGTCTTCTATATCTGCATTAAGTTATCGTGAATAAATGGGGGGACCCAATCTATCGATAGATTCTCTATTACGCTACAGGATCACCACCCTTCTATTTGTAACTCAAAATGCGAGAAATAAGGTAAATCCTTGATGAGGTAACATTTAGTTTTTTGTTAATCAATCCATTAATGATAAATTTCTTATATCACATATCTCTTTTATGCTCATTTATTTACCCGTTAGGCCAGGGCTTTTCAGTTATAAGTTTGATATCTAGTATATAGAATGAGTAGCAGTATTAGGCTTATAAAGTAAGAAAAAAATAACACCTTTTGAGACTAATTAAATTTATTCATAAACGAGCTTTCACATTTATGTAATATACTTCTTAAGGCTGATCGAGTGAAACTAATATCAAGGTCAGTTTATAGCTCATTGGTTTAGATTTGGTATTATCTAGTTGTGCTGCTTTCCTCGCAGATGAAACTTGAATGTTCAAAAAATCAGTGTCACCACATCCATTAATGATATAAACATGTTATTGTACATGTATTACTTTACTAAATCAGGCAGGCATAAAAAATTCACTTTGAATTACCAGTATTAATGGTTAATGTCAAATTTTATATTGCTTACCTCTTGACCACTTTCAGCAATTAAGTCAAGAAACTTAATACTCTTATTCTTAGTTATTTGTTGAAAATTTGTTGAAAGTTTGGGCAACCGGTGGCTTGAGGTTTCCAGTATCCTTTTATAGAGGTGGTGCTTTTTCATTCTAAATAACCGAGTTAATATGCCAAGAAATTCTTTCCATTGTAAATATTTCTAGGGTCCTTAGGTGTCTTAATATGCTGAAACTTTAACACAATTATCTCATTTGATTAATTATAGAAAACTATTTGCAAGTGATATTTAAATAATGTCATCAGACATGATCACCCCCACCGATATGGACAGAAACTTCAGTGGTGTAACATCTCATTGTAAAGTTTCATTGAATCTATCTCCTTCTGAAAATTTCAGCCCATGAGCCAAAAACACCCTGTTTGTTAAGTGCAGATGTCTGATTTGGTGACAGGTATGACATGGGACCCACGGGTCATGTAACGATAAATATTACTTTGGAATAATAATTCAGAGGTCGATATGAGCTGAAATTCTACCTTGAGTGATATATTCTCGAGAAACCCATCAAAACACTCATCGAAATCACCAACAATTTTTGATGTCGCATAATGGACATCGGATTCACACAAAGCGACGGTTTTATGACACAATACATCTAGCTGATGGCTCACTGGTGTTTCTCAACGTCACCGGACCAAAAGTTGTCTATCTCTGGTCTCGTTCAAGTTGTCTCTCCCTGATCTTGCTTGAGTTGTTCGTGGTAGGGCTAACATAGTGGGATTTTTCTCATGGCCAGTTTTTAGTTTCATCTTTAGTGGAGCTTACAAAAATTAAGAAAATTGAAAAATATATAAATCATTGTCAGCACATGATCCATATGTTGAACAGAAGAAAAAGGCCACACGATCCTATTTGTGACTCAGAAGAATTGAACACATCGACTTTATTCAATCCGAATAAGTGGTTATGAATTTAAAGAACGTTTTTGCTGATTAGATGGAAGCTCTGTGATGCTATTATGGTGGGATAAATGTTTACATTTTTTTTAACAATTCTTATGAGTTTTCTCATCGTGTAATATGTAAAACCATCATGCAGTGCCTTAAGAGCTGTCAGTTGAAAAGGTAATTCTCCCAGCTAGTTACGACGAGCCTATACATTAAGACATATAATTAACGCAGTGCTGAAAGATGGATTGCTTACCATCATGTAGAAAAATTCACAAAGGAAATCCCCCTGCCATTGGCGTCCTGATCTTGGACCAGTTTTGTAAGGGACCGTTCTGGTCCACACATTTATATTTGAATTAGCCTATTAGAAGGCCAATGCACTCATTGTGATTATCATATATATCAATAGCCGTATTGCTGATGGTGGGACGAGGTAGTGGTCTTGTAATGGAATCATATGACCTTATTGACCAATGAAACTGTCGTTGAGTATAGCTCACAAGACATGCCGTTTCGCATATCTGGTAGGTATTGCTAGGCTAAAGTAGTAATCCCATCATGCAATGGGTGTGTGGATTTTCTTTATTCTCCTTCCTAATGTATACTAGGTTATTCTGTAACATGAGTTTATAAAGCAATGTCCCTGCAACTTGACTCAAATTTTCTTTCCAGTACTTATCGCGAAATCGATTTGCGATGTCACATTCAGAATATCATCTCGGATGAATTACCTTGTTTTCTCTTGCGCTAATTTCACATTTTCTGGAATATCCACGCGAATTATTCCCCCTTTCCACCTATCACATTTTCGACACACGAGTACGAATTTACGATTGTGTTATATAGCTGCTTCCAACTTCCAAGACCAACAGCGAAGAAATAACAGTGTACCCATATATAAATAATCGATTCACATAGTGAAGTGTAAATGACACACACACAAACGGAGGAGTTTCATATACTCGTACATATCAGTGCTATAACACACCTGTATATTTTGCCATCACAAATCGACTATTGCTAATAGAACCATTAATGTAGTGTGTATGTAATTGCTATCCTGAAAAATTATTTATCTAATCATATTCATTCATTTGTGTATCACATTATACATGGGATGACGCCTAAATCTATCATATCATCACAAACTGCTACTGACTGCTTCATCGCTTGGGTGGACGAAGAAATTGATGACAGGTGTATATTAATCGACAGAGCATCCCCAAAAATGCAATTTTTTTTCGAAAAAATACATGATATGGATAATAAATATGTCTGATATGGATAATTAATAAATAAAACGAAAATACATGATATGGATATGGTTAGAAAGATTTGCTATTTTTCTTTAAAATAAGCTATGGAAATTTAAAATCAATTGAAATTTGTCAGAGATATGGATATTTTTCCCCAGACAGGTCAAAATGCCATCAGGACCAAGTTCTATGTTTCTTGGAGATGAATTAAAACAAAAATTATGTAGGCTCTTTTATGCCACTGACATGTTTGTGTGTAAAGAAGGTGTGAGTGACGGCTTAAGGCTCCACTCCTCCATGCACAAGTGGGCCCTCCTCGCCATATTACCTATGGCCCCGCTAACGATGCCAGGAGTCAGCCTCAAGCTGTCAACCTTGGCAGTTATTCGGTCTCTCAGTGTTTGCAAGTCGGCCGTAGGAGTAGTATAGACCATGGACTTCACGAATCCTCAGAGGTAAAAGTCACAAGAGTTAAGGTCTGAGAAGCGAGGTGGCCATTCCGCGTCATGGTTCAAAGCGATCACGCGATCACTAAAGGCTTGGTGTAGACGATCTCGCACAGCTCTGAGACGATGGGCGGCTGCCCCATTCCCCCCCCCCCCAAACTAGCTGCTGAACTTCAAGGTTTGCCTCCAGAACAGGAAGGATGTCGTTAAGTGGGTCGCGGTATGGAATGTAAAACTCAGTCCTCATGGCATTTTGACCTCTCTCGGGAAAATACCAATATCTCTGACAAATGTTGATCGATTTTGATTTTTCATATTTTTCATAGCTTACTTTAAAGAGAAATAGCAAGCCTGTCTAAGCATATCCGTATCATTTATATTCGTTACATTTTTGAGTTTTTAGCAGATCGTTGAGAAAAATGGCATTTTGAGGGGGCAAGATCTGTATAATAACAGTGCTAACAGTTTTATTATCTCTTATTATCGATAGTGTTTTTGTCGTTATTTGATGTCATTTTGTAATGACAAAAATGTATGTTGGCAACAAGATCTGTTACTTAAGACTGGCATGAAGAAATACTGAATATCCGGTTTATTCATGAAGAAATACTAGATATCTGGTGTTTTTCTCCATAAAGAAATATTTTTTACAAAGAAATACTAAATATCTGGCTTATTTCTTCATTAAGAAATATTAAATATGAATTTCTTTTCGAGAAATATGAAATATCTGGGTTTTCTTCATGAAAAATACTAAATATCGGGCTTATTTCTTTTCGAGAAATAGTAAATATCGGGCTTATTTCTTCTTGAAGAAATACTAAATGTCTTATCTCTTTTTGAGAAATACTAAATATCTGTCTTTTTCTTCATGTAGAAATACTAAATATCTGGCATATTCCTTTATGAAGAAATGCTGAATATCTAGCTTCTTTCTCTATGGAGAAATACTGAATATCTGGCTTTTTTCAGCACGCATCCTAATTGATTTAATATGTTGCATAGGACCTTAAAACCTAAGTTTACTACGTTCAAAATCACATCAAAAAGCTCGCGTAAAATCACTGAAATTTCTATCGTAACATTCACTGACTGCCACAATAGTGTGGCCAGACTTTTATAGTTTTTCTCCCCGATGTAGCCACTGGATCAAAAGTTTCTCCATACCCGATTTGGGACGATGAATTTATAAGTAAATGTTATGTCATCGTTTCAGTTCTGGATATATCACACTTATACACGCAATATATCCAGTGTTGTAATAATAATTGTAATTATTGTTATTACAGGATGTCGTTTTATTGAAAATCTATTGTGAATATTCTATAACTATATATCCATTATTATTTTCGAAATCCTACTAATTATCATTGTTAGTAAAATAAAATGTTTTTGGATATTCTTTTTGATATTGACAATTGTTTATTTTTCTGTAACATCATGCAAATTGTATGCTAAATTGTCGCTGAATAAATTGAATATATCCATGCTTTTCTCCTCGTTTATTTGCTTTTAATATATGCAAAGGTCTTCGTAATATTAAAAATAAATATATTATATGGTGATTTTGACATTTAATTGCGTTGGTTACTGCCAGAAACTTTACAAAGAACAGGACTGCAATGACCGTAGTTACTATATCGGCCGAGGGCACATTGTAGAAGTTGAAAGAAATTACAGTAAAGTTTTGTAATGTATTCTACGATTAATGTACATAATATCTCTTGAATTCAAATTTATTAAAAATTATGGCCTGCTATTTTGTCAAATGTGGTTTCGGACGGTTTAGATTAATTGTTGAGTTTTAAAGGCTTTGCCAGTTAAATCTTTGTCGCGAAGTACAGAGAAAGAACTAATTATCATTTCCAACTTTAATGGATTTAATTTTAATATGTTCAGATGCATGCATGTGGACATTGTATGTATGCAGTTCAATATCTTGTTTACGCCTATTGAGAGTTCAGTTTAATCGTCAATATTGAGGAAATATAATAATTATTGAATGTCATCGGCATAGAAATTTTATGATAAAAATATTTTATTTTTATATCATCTAGCGGAGTCGTGTAAACTGTGAAAAGGATAGGACCAAGGAGACTGCCTTGGGACACGCCAGAAAGAGGCTGTGGCTTTGAAATGGTCATCAGTCTGAACAACTAATTGGCGACCAGTCAAGAACGATTCTATCTATACAAGGGCGTTACTAGAAATTAGGAAGCGGTTCTGTAGACGATAGAGTTGCGTGATCTGCTGTTCAGAAAGACTGTGACGATAGGTAGAGGTCTCAACACTATGAAATGTACGATAATCGAACTAAAACAGAAAATGAAAGAATATTTAGCAATTTAGTGAGTCATTAACAAGCTGCACGTTCAATATTTGTTTTGATTAGATGTAGGCCGAAAATGGTAAGGGTCGTTTTTCAGTAAACTACGGCTTTTTGATGAGATGTGTATGACTGCCGTTTTTCTAAGACTGGGAATTTTCTAAGACTTATGCAATTGTCTGATGATAAGGAGGCTGATCAGATTGACAGTAAATTTGAAAAAAGTGCAGTAAAAATAAATTGAATTATAGTACTGCTATAGTTAATTTTAAACATGGCAAGAGAAGGAGACAGGCGTATCGAAGGCGGGAGGTTGTTGAATAGCTTGGCTATGTGGAGTTAGATCACCATATAATAATAGTAGTGATGAGGGTATTATAGTGCTTCCAAAATATAGTGATAGTATATCGATAGACGCACCTGACATGTACTTGAATTTGTTTCATTTATATACTTAGACGTATTTTTTTAAACCACGTGTTCTATCAATGGTCATCTAGACTCTCTAAAGAACAAAGGTATAAGTTCACGCGCGACGATTTCCAGACAAATCCCCTGGTGTCACTACATTGGGCCGTCTTTTTCACAGCACCACGTTCCCACCCGCCACCTATGGGGTTCATCCACTTAGTCATCTCATCCCAGATGAATCCTGCAACCATCTTACCGTTGTTCAGGCCCGTCTATTGAAAATGTGGTTTGGTAAAGTAAGTTCTTTTTTAACAAACTCTTCAAGTTGGGCATTGAAGTCTTTAAAGATGTGGGGCGAAATAATTTGTAACTTATTTCCTGAGAAATCAGGTCTAAATGTCTGAATGCAGTTTTTAAGATAACTGATGGAGTTTTGCAGGTATGTAGATTTACATAGATTAACCATATCTGTCTATCGTCTGAATAGCAGTAAGAATGGACGTTGTGATAGACAAAAGATCGTTTAATGGATGGATGTAACATGAAAATAGCATCGGACCAATTACACTCCATTGGGGGATACCAAATTTCAGCGGAAATTTTTCAGCGGTAGTGTCATTCATGCCGACCTGGAATGGTCGATTGGTTACAAACGACTACCCACAGCAATTCATAACTAATAATTCCGAATTGATTCTGGATGTTTCAATTCATGTACGGGTGTTGTCATAGATCGGACGTGAGATATTTGTGGATGAACCTCATGTCAGACATTTAGTAACCAGATTTGATGATTCTTGCAATATGGTGTTTAAAAGTGGGGTCATATATATTTGTCATATATTGTCGAATATAACACCTAGATTGCTGTCTATTCTGGATGGGGTGATGGTAGAAAAATGGAGGATAATGGAGATTAAGGGAGTTGGTGATCAACAGGCAGAAGGCCTAATAAGAATCATTTCAATTTTAAAAATGTTAAGTTTCAACTTGTTTTCGGCTATACATGTGAAGATGTAGCTAAGAGAATATGCGAGGTTACAGAGCGATTTATTTAACTCACTTCATTCATATATGTAAATAGGTATCCAGAGCTGCGGGTCACCCGCATAGAAGTTGTGATAATCCATAATTGATTCTACTGGAGTTGCGTATGCAGTGCATAAAATCTGGTCCTAGTATTCTTCCTTCAGGTACACCAAATTTGAGATGACAGGTGTTGGAAAGGTTTTACGCGTTTTCGAGTAATGAATGAGCGGTTTGTTATTTGAGATCGGATCGATTCAGCGAGTGCTTTGTCATGTATAATAAAGTAATGTTGTTATATATGAATGCTATGATCATTTGTGTCAAAAGGCGGCGGCGAATAGGACGAGGAAGTCAGATTAACATCACTCGAGTATAATAGAGTAGGCAGGTTCTACGAGTAATATCGGTAGTGGATTTTAGGCACATGTCTTTTTGGGATCTTTCTTGGGGATTGACATATCTTACTAGTGTCTCTATCTTGTCGTTGACGCTGGCTATAGAGGTTGAGAAAGCCAGATCGCCATGATGCGATATCAACGGTAAAGTCGGATTCAGATCATTGCCAGTTGTAGTAATAATGGTTTCACAAAGAACACAGCATGTTTTTGCCGAATGGGGGGGGGGGGTCAACGTTGGTTCATACAGCAACAATGATTCAGTTTTGGTTCTATTATAGGCATACAAGAGCGAGTAGTGCCTCGGAACTTGTATGAAATAAATACGACTTGCACTAAAATTTATTTAAAAACCTTTATGAGAAATGTGCTAAAAGAGTATTTTTTATCACACCACAAAAGGAATTAAACTGCGAACCGAATGACCAAATAACGTAGAAAAAATATTTAAAAATAACAATCGGCACGAAAACATGCAAAGCATCAAATCATATCATGCCTGCGAGTCGTATTACACTACTGTGAAGATACGATAACATGTTTTAATATCCTTAACAGCCGTGTAAGTTACCAACTAATTCTTTGTTCCTTACATGTGACAATCTGTGTTACATTGTCCCACTTAAAATTTTAAGTTAAAATCGTTCTACGTAACCTCTCGAGAACCTCGCTTTGGTGACCACTGTCGTGCTACCAGTCATCTCTGCCGATTCTTACAAACGCTGCTCAACCCCACATGACCTAACAAACGAGAACTCGAATTTTTTTGGTCATTTGCCAACTTTACATCTTTATTTCAGGCACATTAATTTCATTTTGTTTTTATGTAATATGCACATACGTTTGACTAAAGGAAATTTGATGTGTGTAAAGTACAGCTATGACATGCACGTGACTTTATGTGCTGATAATATTTTTAAATTATGTACTTTTGCCTTTGTCACGATTAAAAATTGTTAATTTTATTTGTGAAACGAATTCATCATAATATATACTACTCAAAACCAAGGATTGTCAGGGCGGAATGACCGAGACTGGGCCGTTTGTTCTACGCCGGTGGTCTAGACAGTGAATAATAAATTAACAAAGGTAGAATTTACAGAAATGCAAGTATATTGTACAAAATGCACAATATAATCGTATGATGGAATGCACAGAAATGAAAGTGATCGACACGGGTCTTACGATTGGGCAGCCTACTACACTGGTCTGTTAACTTTATCAAACAGGACAGTATTTGTAACTGAATTTCTAAGTTACACAATAGCTAATATAAATACATTTCACATCATACTTAAGATAAATACACTTCATACGATTGAAACAAAATACAATGCAGTATATTTCTATCTTATACTAGTAGCTCCACACCCGCTAGTGGACGTAGCTATACCCCGACTACCCCACCCAGGTGACCTGACGCGCGGTATACCATCTGGTGGATATTACAGCACTCCAACCACTACATCACTAGTGGGCCTTTTTACGCGGACAACCACCTAGCTGACAGACGGTGAACAGAAGCCTACACGGACAGACGATAACCTCGGGCAACACGACAGGGTGAATACCCACCCAGACGGGTAGTCCCTCACCCCATTGAAGCAGAGTACCTTACTTGGCACACAGAGATCTACACTCGTAGAGTAGATGGCTGGGTGCGAGGATCAACAAAAGATGTCCACTATATAAACCCAAGACTGAGTTACAACTCACAAAACTAGAAGCCAGCAACCAAAAGAGTGACACTCGCTGACGAAAATATAAGTGATGAAAATAGGCCAGACACAATACCGCGACCTCGCGAAACCGGTAGAGCAAATAGCGAGAAAATGTACGAGAAAAACCCGCCTATGGTAGGGCTCGAACCCACGACTTTCAGATAACCGGTACCTGTGCTCTACTTTGCTTTCTGTTCAGCACCATGCCGGTTGTCTAGATCTCGTTGTCTCGGGCCCCATCGGACAAGGATTCCATGTCTACTAGATGATGCTCTTGAAGCGGCGACAACGGAACTGAGAGAAACAGAGACGAAAGCATTCTATCTGGTCTTCGGACAGTGTGTGAACGGTTTTTAAATAAATAAAGCATTACATTACAAACATTCCGCATATCTCATTAGCAATATGTTACTAAAACTCCGATTGATCGTCTGTTATCTACCTTAGACTAGAGCAAACGCCTGTATACCACGTTGGTAACTGTCCACTTTACCACAGAAGTCGCATAAAATATTCACCTATACCTACACACTGTGTGGGTGTGGACGCGAGGTGTGCATCAGCGGCCTGGTCTCATCAGGACAGGGATCACTGTCAAAACTACCCCCTCCATCACCGGAGTAGATAGCACTCCTCGTATAGCCGAAGCCGAGGTATTGGCTTCGTGGTCAATGCAAGATACATCCAGTCTACTTACCGACGCACATGAGATTTGTGAAAATCTTTGACGCGAGAAATCCATGTGACTGCCCTGACCTAGATTCTCACGAATATCCTTGACTTCCTCCCCCTATCTTATTTGCGATGTTCAAGGGGGACACCCGGTCTCTTTCCGTCCGCTCTCCTTTGTTTTTTCAGGCTGCTGATGTACCTCCGGGGCCCCTTATCCTTCACTATCCGGGGAAGCAGAGACGATTTTAGACTTAACTCAAGAACCACTACAGTCCTTAGAACGACCAGAACAATTATTTTTAAGGACCTAAATACAAAAATAACTTACAAATGACTGAACAACTCAGACACATCGGCTTTACTCTTAAAAGACTGATAAACATCATGCTTCTCGCTTATTTGACATGGTTACTAATTAGGTCAGTCTGTTTCGGGCCAACAATGGTCCACGCGGCGAACCTGTGGTTCGACCTATACATACATACATATAGACAGACATATACTAGAGTAACTGTTTTGTGCTGATTAAACGCTTGTGGTAGAATTTTCGAAAAGAATAAATATTTGGGATTTTGACCAACTGAAAACGCTGCTCCCCAAAAAACAACTCACGACTTTAACCGTTGCTTGGCCATTCCTGGTCCTTCACAAAGCTAGCCTATAGCTGTAGTTGACACAACAAATTGATTAGCCTCACTTTTGAGGGGTGGGGAATAACACCTGCTGTAAAAGTCCACCTTGTCTGGGCAGAAAACGTGGGCACAGAGGTTTGTGGAAAAACGCCACTGGCTAAAACCTTCATGCGTCACTTTTGCTATAACTACAGAATAAACTGCGAATCAATTGCAGTAGCATCTGGAAGCATACAAAACTTGACCCCAGGGGCAAGATCCGATTGTGCTTACGGCAATGATCGTGGGTAGCCGTGTTATTGTAATTAAGAGTAAGATGTCAAGGACGACAGTAGAAGACTAGTTTTATTGATCACAGTCTTACGATTAGACACAGCTTTATCGGGCAATGCCAGTGTATACATCCGGATAAACAAATGCCTAGAGGTTTCGAGTTCGTTACACTCAATACATGGATCTTTCTTTCGCTTTCCACTTCTATGCACTTGTATAGGAAATCAGAATACTTTTGTGCTTGGGGTATTCACAATTGTCGTTTATTTATTGTTTAGATTAGAGTACATTACTTTCATGCTGTCTTATAAGTAACAAGCTATCTACACAACATAACGCCATTTGTTACATCTTTAGTGTACCAATTAAGTAACAACCGTTTAAAAAAACATAATGTTTATCGTACAATGTGCTGTCCCTAATTACGGTATCTCAGAACTTGGATGGGAACAACTAGGTATTACTATCGTAATAATAAGTCCAAACTTGAGTATCATGGTGAAGTCCATGGATATGAAGGAATTGATTGACTATATAATATGGCAGGCGGTTTTGTCATAACTCTGGAGTCAAGGCGACCGAATATGGTACGCAGAGTGTTTGATAGGTGAACGGATTCTGTACGACTGGGGGAAGGAAGATGCGGATCAGTTCACTTGTGCTCTGATCGACAGCAGGCGTTAGTTTGTAGTATTCAGGGAGGTCCAGATATTTCCCTCGGTTTGCGATACTAAGTGGTTTGGGCTTCATCCGCAGGTAACCTGGGTTAGTTGGTGACTATAAATTATAGTCTTATAAATTTCATACGTACATCTATTTTGTAAGGTTTCTAAGGTTTGGGAGTTGTTAGCAGACATATCAAATACAAGGTATGCTGCGACTAACAATTTTTTTGCAAGCAATGGCAATTAACGTCGACTCAATTATCATTTTCCGTTAATGACCATAAATAGATAGCCAATAATAAATGAAGTACATACATTATTATATTACATTATGAATGTTAGGTAAAGGGACACAATTATGTTAGATGAATGTTAGTGATAGGGAGACCACACTGTATGACATGGAAACAATATCGTACACAAACATACAAATCACAAACCCACAAACATAAAAGATTACATATTTATGATATTAGATAGGAAGCGACACATATACTATTGTGGGCTTATTGGTGACGTTTAGAATGAATTTACCAAGTTGTCCGTTAGGATAGAGCGCATGCGTAAAAACTGCTGTATAAGGTATGTTATTTTTCTCTTAATGTGGTTAATGTGACCGTTATGTAACCTCAGAACTTTCTAGAGGAACCGAAAAGACATGTGTAATCGGCTATGTAAACCTTTGGCAAATAATCAGTATGCAGACATCTGTTACATGGAATAATCTAGTTGGTTTTTATATTATTTAATTTTGATATTCGAGTTTTATTCTAAAATCAGAAAGAATGGAGTATATCATTGGTCTATACTATCGCCTTGTGCGGCTGGAGTCATGTTTTATTACGGAATTGTCGACGAAAACGTATCAGGATTCTCTTCCTGTGATGTCATTTACGTACATTAATAATAGGACGGGAAAGTAATTCTTAAGGATCATTAGCGATGCGATGCGATGCAATATAATACAGATATACGTGCGACTGATTTTTATCATCATTAATTATGTTGCACAAAAACATCCCCTCTTGTTTACTCTAATCCGGTATATTCTGTCCCTTGTGTACGTAATTTCTTTTCTTGGGGCACTTGAGACACTCGTCTTATAATATCTTCTAAGATCGATTACCGTCACGAAAAAAATCCATCATAAACGGTAATAGACAGACGAGTACATGGAGATTATTAGGAACGATAAAACGTATTAACATCGTTGTATCGATGAGCGACAGTTTATGATGCTGTATTCGATGTGGGGGGAAAACGATTGACCAAATCTAACTATCAACTCGGCGTTGTAGACCGAATATCGTCGCAGCTAACCATTGCGTGTTTGAAGTGAAAATTAGGAAATTATAATCGTTCGATATGCCTTCAACAACGATATGCATCAAGGGGTCCAAGAGCAACAGGTCTTTTAATTCCTCCTGCTAATTGAAGTAATGGAATTGCACCAGCAGTCAGCTAGTAATGGCTCGCTTTGGGGATTTATTTTCCTGGTGCTACAGAACGACGTCTCTCGTCGTACTTTATGTTTTTACTTGTGCAAAAAGAGTCGCTCACGTGATACTCATGTGTCAAACTGTCAAACAAAAAAAACTTGAAATTCTCAAAAATTCGCTGCTCTCAGACAGAACACCCTGTGCGGCCAAACATAATGTCAACTTGGCGTAAAAGAATCTCGCTGCGTTTTCTCGCTCTTTTATGTGTGTATATAGAAGATTTTTCGTGATTTTGCTGTTTGTGAATCGCAATTTCGAAAACTAGGAATTAAAATGTCAACGGGACTTCACCAAGAGGTGTTCTTCGCAGGGTGTCCGTGAACAGGTGGTCGCCGACTTACAACCACTATTGGTTCCGAGTGACTAGTTGTAACTCGAATTCGTCGTAAGTCGGATAATGTTCAATTACCCAACTTTTAAGTGAATTTTATTTGTCAAAATTAGGCAATGGAATGACTATTACCTGGCTGTTCGTTCAGAATAGTAAAAGATATTGCTTACTTGGAAATGTTTTTTGTTCATTATATTCGTAATATTTGACGAAAGCATGTAATAGGGCGTTTCAAAGGTACTGACGATGTAGTATGTCAGATACGACATTCCGTACGCCATTTTTTCTTTTTTCCAAATTACCGTAATTATATTATTAAATATAAGCAAATTAAGTGGTAACACCTTTATGGCTCACTGCGGAGATATAGATCACAAGCTTTCGAATGTAAGAACATTCTTCATCGGGTGAATGATGGAACATCTGTGTAAATCTAGCTATATATAGGGTAGATGTGAGTGTGAGCGCTCGACGACTAATCGCGGTAATGGGCTAAAAATCCTAAATCCCTATTGAGATCCTTATCAACACAGTCTAATTTGGTGATCATTTCTAATTAGTCAATGTCTCTGTCACGTTTGCTTTTGTAGTTCCGTGATTTGACAACGGTGACTTGGAAGTTGTCGACAATGGCGTGGTCAGGTCTTGAAAAGTGTTCACTTACGGGCTTGAATAGGTTTTTGTCTCAGATGTCTCTTCGGTGATTATTCGTTCTTTTTTGAAGGCTGTTTGAAGTTTGTCTAATGTATACCGCGTCTGGACAACTCTATACATTGGACAAACCACATTGGCTACCCCATAACCATCATAATAGTAGTAGACTATTCGTGAGGCAGCCGCGTTCGTCTATAGGAGCGGATAAAATACGAATCAGAGCATCTTTTAAGACAAGCGAAAATTTATTGAAAAACGACTTTTCGCATACACAAGGAATACGTCAACTGCGAAAACGCGTATTTTATTTTCGCTAGTACTAAACGGTCCTAACGTCCATTCTTTTATCAATCATAATAATACTGCTTTTTAATTTTTATTAAGAATATGTGATAAATAACATGTAAAGTAATATTATAAGTTATTTCTATGGCGTATGATAAGCACTTCTCCCTCTCCACATGCGCTTCTCAATTACAAACAGCAACAGTCAAAACCGTGCTCCGAGTCAGTTTTACAACAGAAACACGTTTGGTGTTGTGATTTGAAAGCAGCCAGCGACGTAAGTGATCAAATGGTCAGCTTCTCGATAATGAAATGAAATTTATTTGTTTAAAGTGTACTTATAGCAGAGCTGTCAAACACACGTTACATGAAACAATAGCCTAATGGTCTAATACTATAACGCAATTACTTAAATTATAGAAAATTAACATCTAACAGTATACAGGTAATACAGATCAATGATAGATACAACTATGTACATTTACAGTGAGCATGAACATACAGTAAATAGTAAAAACCGCGCTCCAGGTAGGCTTTACAGCAGAAGAGTTTGGAGTTGCCTCTGGAAGGCAGCCAGCGATGTAGGTGATCGAGTGATCAAATCTCAATGGCAAATTATTCCACCTAAGTTGGACCTACGCTGGGAAACGACGAACTGTCTGATGTAGCGGTATGGATCTCCAGCAGAAACGGCGTCTACGGGACGGGGATGTTAATAGGCACATAGAACGATACGGATTATGAAGGTACACAGGAGCGCTGTCACGCAGACAGGTTACAAAATCACAAACCTTACCTAGACTGTGTCGTAGCATTAACATTATACGCCCCCTTTGTACGCCCTGTTTACATCCTTATTTCACGCGACGCGCCTCTTCCGGTTTTACGACTCTGTACGGAAGTGGTTAGTTTATGGGCAGGTATGAGGCCATTATAATTACCGGACTCCGAGGTGCGCAGGTTCGCTAGTCAGCTGTCCACACGCAGGGTAACTGTCTAATGAAACATTTATGCTCATGCATGCTCCCAGCAGCGATGGAAAGAGATCTAAGACAATAAAGAAAAATCCAATATGGAAAAAAAAATTTTATTTTATTTTCTGATGCAATTGTCAAAAAATACGTTGCTAAATATCTTGTCGGTACTTTTAAAATCGCCAAAGAGCGACTAAATTCAACTGAAAATTACATTTTCGACTCATTTAAGTTCCCCAACCGGAGTTCCCTACATACGGACATGTTTTAGATAAGTACAACCGATTTAAGTCGTCTCTGTATTCATAGTTCCGACTCATTCAGCCTGACATAATGGTCATTAGGGGCGAGCGTCGGCGTGGCATAACAGGCGTAATAAAGACGTGTGCATTATACGAGACAGTGACGATTTCAAGATATACCCTCGAAGCGAGACATCATCCAATCGATCGCTATAGTATCGGTAGTGGGCGGCAGTGTAAATCCCCGGCATCGACACGCCGATTGACCAATGAAGACTCCTCTCCCCTGGACCAATGAACGGTACGAGTAGGTACTGCTGCCCGTGAGGTGAGCTGTAAGTCCAAACGCCGGACTATATTTGAGACATGGTTCAGCGGTACGACGAGTGACGTGATTTGTGCTGTTTAAACGTGATTGGTTAATTGGATATCTTGCCGTGAGTATTTAAAGCACGATTGGTCGTTGGGTACCTCAATATTAGCCTGGATTCGTTAACCTCACCGTTGTTTGCACGAGTGCGCGGAGATCGCGAGGGAGAAGTGTAATCGCTTTGGCGTCATAGAATGAGGACGGACTTGTCACAAATTGTAACGTCATATACACATTATGCGCTCATCTACCTCCGTCATAATAACCGGCGCCGCCATTGTTGTGTTAC
The DNA here is from genome assembly GCA_011762755.2 of Epimenia babai. Classification (NCBI taxonomy): domain Eukaryota; kingdom Metazoa; phylum Mollusca; class Solenogastres; order Cavibelonia; family Epimeniidae; genus Epimenia; species Epimenia babai. The sequence goes on along the minus strand of WURV02157671.1, from coordinate 11,889 downwards.
TGTGTCCTTTTATAGACTCGCTAAGAAACCCGAAACGCCCGCGAATCTTGGATCCAGAAGCGATACTGCACCCTCGACACAATACGATGCCGCTGAGGGCACTTTTCACCCCGTCAGACTTCCGCAAAATCGACCCGGTATCGACACAGGTGTCTCGGGAAGAATTGTTTAAAATAATTAGAACTAAACTATCAAGTGGACCGAAGAGGACTTTTTACGACCTGGTCAAACATCCGCACCAAAAACGAATGGGTGAAAGCGACACGGAATTGGTACCGATGCCCATGTTTACCCGACCTCAATCTTCGCCAGGTACATACACTAACATTTTGGTGCACGTCAAGTATAATAGAAACATAATAGTTCAGCTTAGAGAAAATTAACAGCTCACTCTATATACACCTCGTTTGCTATGACATTTCAGGAAAGGAAATAGTCTAGAGATTTCATATCCTATGCAATTACGTGCATTCCGGCCCGATGCAAATACAGAGTGTATGACGTATAAGATATCCTCTTTCAGTTCGTGTCGAGAGACGCAGGCAGCGATCGACATCACAAACTACATAGCTTATCGATAAACCATTACTGGCAGGAACAGAGGGAATCGCGAATAATGGTGTGAACAAGGGTATTTACGTTCGTTTATGGAATAAAATCATGATAAACACGCACTCGGTATATAGGTTCTTAGTATTTGGAGCAAATCATTCGAATGTTAGCCAATATTTCGTGTAATCCTTCTTTGTTGTCTGTATTTGCCACTCTTGAGAAAATACTAGCGACAAAACGCATGCTCGAGAGATGATATCAGGAGAAGTTATTTGTTCCGACTGAGGTGTGTAGAATGTCCACGCATGGTTCTGTGCAAACTATGCTATAACCAAGTTAATATTACAGAAAAATTACAGAAAAATAATACGCGTCGATTGTAGGAGTCACGCACACTTTAGCTGCAAGCGTCCGGTTGTAAATTATAAATAGGCTAAGAGCTCACTCAGATCCCGTGAAAAGACCAAGCTAGATTAGACAATTACTGATCACGTTTCCTCAGTGATCAGATTACTCGGTACGTGTTTTTTGTAAGGACATGTTTATTCTTTATATTCAGGGCTACTCGGATAGATTGCGTATATTTATTTTCTTAATTGTTCACATGGATGTTAAACCTCTCACATGCAGTTGATATCACGTCCAATGTAATCATGTTAATGTAAAAATATCTCTCAGTAGCACACGACGGTATCTCAGGGGCTCTTCCATGATGACGAGTGTCTAGTGCATATCTCAGTCGATGTCAGTATTCATTCTTCCTACAGCCCGAAGTGACTAAGAATGACTTGGCTGAGTTAGCGGAATTGCGCGTGGTCTATAGTCTCTTATCCACGTAATGGCCAGGTTTGGTGTGGCTCACTACGATAGCGGTGTCCGCGCAGAATATGTAGACCTACAACTGACAGTACCATGCCCAAAAGTCCCACCCGCATCCCAATTGTCGTTGTCATCAAGGGATAATCGATGTAATTCTTAACGACGTGTATCGAAATAACGAATTCGATCTCATCGTGAAAAACCGAAAGAGTCGTCGATTCTCGAGCTGTATTCCTTGTGTTTCTAGTTAATCATAGTAACCATAAATTTGTGAAGTGTCTTTGATAGCCATGTGTTAAATGGGCACTATTAATCAATGAAATTTAATGTCATTTCATTTTGATAGTAATAAACTAATCATTGTTTTTATATTAGACAATATGAAGGTTGATTTCTAGTAGAATTCTTTGGCGTAAATTTACTACCTCATGCAACAAAAGTCGCAAGAACCCGCAATTCCACAAAGTCATAATACTTTCGCAAATAATTGTTATAAGATTATAAATTTTCGCAGATATATGTTACTTTCCCCCATTATAGTCTATAAATGTTCCATTCTTTTATCACATACGAATATTTTTGAATCAATTTCTACAAACGTGGCCCGTTTTCGATGGGTTTTTCGTATATTCACTCACAGAACAACGACTGGTGTTTTATTCTCACTATTCAACGTTCAACGTAATTTTCATTGGTTGATGATAGATACTTTAGTACTCCCGCGGGGGTGGGCCCCCACATAGTAGAACCAAGCAAGATTTATCCGCCTCTAGGCCTATCGATCAATTGTGTTAACTCGAATCTTTTTAGGCGTTCTTTTTCGCCGCGCATACGTGACGTAATTCGATGACAACGATGACATCACTGAATCTCGTGGTTGAGGGAGTCTTTCAGTATCACAGGGGATGACGCGAGACCAGAAGCGGTAAATTCCTCACTTTGAATCTAGACATGTCGGTGGTCAACAGATCTTGACGCCTTTTCTGGTTTATGTCGATTTGAAACTGGTCCAACACTAGTTTTAAAAATCACGTTATAAAAACCCGACATATCGTACAACTTGATTTTTTGGCTCGCGACTTATAGCAGACAATTTTTTGGCTAGTTTTTGTAATTCGATTCATAAGTGGATATCGAAAATCTTTAAACCAAAATTTAGTAAAGAACTAGAATTCTTCGTTGAAGTATCGCTTGGTATGTCGTATTTAACACAATGAAAACATCACATCATTTAATCACATTGAAGAATGATACACTAAGTATAGTCGCCGTTATCAGCTTTAAATTTACATACGATTCGAGACGCTATCTCAAGTTAACAACATCACCTTTCGTTCACTTTCGTAAAACGGAAATTCGCACGAAATAACGGAAATATGGTGTTTTATCGAATTCGCGAGAAAAGTCGAAAAGCTCCTCGAATATTTTTCTTGAATGACATGAAATTTCCTCTTTTCTCACAATTGTGTACTCGGGTATTTTTGATATGTATATGTAAGTTGAATTTGTTTGATGAAGTAAACTTCGCATTGCGTCCTTGTCATGACTACGCGCTGCTGCTTCAAGATTGATTTATTCATAGCCACGCACGCGCGCCTGATTAAATTGTATATTAAGTGTTGGGACCCGATTATCGATAACTCTGGCTTCTGGAGTTATGTAAAGGTTTACATTACGTTTGATCAAATGCAGCGGTCGCGATGTCTGTATACCCGCCTCAAGTATACACGTCAGAAAAATCACAACTCATAATTTTTGTAACGCGAGTGTAACTCTGATGTTTGCAACTACCTGTGGCGCTTTTCAGGAAATATTTCAGATGTTTTGTGGATGGTCTCTATTTTGGCCACCTCCCCGCTATCGTGTCATCCCATTGTAAATCACCATTAACTACCACAGACAGTGGAGTTTGCGACATTATGTTCCCTTTCTGGAGACGTTTAGAACCAAAGGGTGAATGGAAAAGGTCAGTTGTCTGCCCTAACTCGGTGGGGTTTCTCACTGTAGGTTCCCCCCATCCCTTAAAAGTGAGGCTAATCAATTTGTCGTGTTAACGACACATATAGGCTAGCTTTGCAGAGGGCCAAGAAAGGCTTTGACAATGATTACCTTAATAATCAGCCTACAATTACATAGTACTACCTAGTACTACCTATGATGTTACATTGTCGTTACTGAAGGACAAATAAATTGTGAGCAGGGGTATTTACCGAGCCTTTACGATGGCCTATGTATTTTCTGTAAGTGTAATAGAATAGAAGCAGGGGTCATACGATGTTTTACATTGTTGGTGAAGGCTTTGTCAATGCTAGAACTTGCTTTTCCCAACACAATCAAAGAAATCTAACATTGCGCGTATTGACGTAAAGAGTAACGTAAGTTTGTATGGTAGCAAAAATCAAAAGGCAATAATTCGGAAAGGATCCTTTACGTTTTTGAAAATTTGCTGCTCTTACCTTCGTTATCCCTGGACACGTATTTTTACGGATTGCCGTACGGCTTCGATATTCGGCAGTTCTGAAAAAGTTCAGCCAGCGTTGGAGGATAACTTCGAAATAGTTAACACAATATTTGTTATTGACTATTGGATATCACACCGGTGCGCATGCGCACGGCTCGATACCATCGCGACTTAAAGAGGACACCATTGCAGCGATTAGCTGGGATAATTCCCGAGGTCGGCGTGGAAATTAGCCCAGCTAACAATTCAATATCGATACATGGCTGTGTGTCGTTTCGTGATTCGGTATGGATGCTCGATCACTTCGAAGCGTTTTCACCTCTCATGATGTCAGTAACTTCGTCAAATGAAACGTCGCTGCTATAAGGGAGATAATACTGCCTGTTGCGTTTCTCATTTGTAATACATAGGATACGGTGATCCTTCATTTTTCTATAGATTGATTTTTCGGTATCTTAAATACAGGTGGATTTTTGTTCGTATCATACATTTTAATAGTTAATCATGTCTATAACAAGAATCTTTGAAGTCCCATTCCTTATCAAACTTATCTAAGGTGATCTTTTGATGTTTTTGGAATATTCTTTATCTCATTATATTTTCGCCGGGGATTGGAGCTTAGATATAATGAGGAACGTATTAGTTACATGTTACCAGCCTTCAGGCAGACCATTTCGTTAGATTCAGCGGAGAAACGGTACAAAGGAGTTCTGATAGAAGACACAACTAGAGTATTTTTGATGCATTATTATAGGAAGTAGGGAAGTAAACTGTGATTTGCGTCATAGTGTCGAATTCTTCGAATTCTCAGAAAGATATATCGATAGATACCGGTCGCGTCATAAAAACTCGTGCTATTTAAACGAGGCGTTTTTGTGATAACTTGCGAACAAAATGATACAGGAAAACAGCCTGTTGCGTTATCTTTACTCGTCATGATCACGCCGTGTATTCGATATCCTATAATTTGTCTAAATATGAACGCGTCGTTAACACATTCTAACGGTCGCGTATATGTGTAAAAGTGTGTAAAAAGTAAAACTTTTATATCAGTTTATTGTGGAAAAGAACAGGCTAATCAACCGGTATCGCACTGGCATTGTCGGGTAGTGTTCGCTAACTCTCAACCCTGCAGAAAATCACCTGAAAGTAGTTAAAGTCGTTCTTACCACTCAAGAAATCAGCTGGGATACGGTTGATTTTGGCAGACCAACAACCGTTTCTTTGTTATCTTTACACTAACCTCTCCTCTTTTCTCGCGTTCTGCGCTTCACTCTCACGTATTGCTCCGTAACATTTCTATTAAGCGAAATTATCCACTCTGCCGTTTCTCACCTTTGCTTCACATTCATCGATACCCCTCATATATCCCGTAATCGTGATGCATCAAGTGCGTATTAATCGATGATATATTATAGAGCGAATCGCTCACGTAAGCCTGCCTGTTTGCTGGTTTCCTTTATGTACACAGTTGTGTTGACACAATGAGGTGAATTCGTGCACAAAAATCCATAAAACATTCATAAAATCCATACCATCATCCAATATTAGCTTTACCCGTAAGTGTAGGAGGAGAATTTACGTATGCAACCGGAAGTTGATATTCTGGATTAAGTTACACTCTCTGATAGTCACAATAATAGCATTTCTCAAGTGATTTGTTCACTTTTATTAACAGTTATGCCATTAACAATTAACGATGCCATAGCTCTTTGAAATTGTCAAATTTAGAGGCAGGCCATCTGCCTTACCAAGCCAACCGCAACGGGTCCCATCAGAGGAAAGCTTTTTGTGTGCAGTCCATCCAGCCTTTGATAAAGCGACAATGGCTACCGCTATTGATAAGATAAAATTTTTATATTCATGGAAAATATGAAATATTAACAATATATCCATAATAGTGCAATACACATGGTAATAAATATAGTACACAAAACTGTATAGTACACAAATAATACAAAATACTCAAAAATGCAGTGAAGAAACGTTATTGACCACGGAAAAGAATCGTAGTTACATTTTAACCCATTATATGTATAGTCTCGTAATATGCACAGTGTGTCAGACAATAGTGCTGCATTGAAAGGAGGCACACGGAGTCAGTGACTTATTGACTGTGCCCCCTACTGGCTAGTGAAGGTTTCACTGACAGATTACAATCATACGTTATATTTACCATTAATTATGAGAAGCGATATATCTTGCACTAAATTAGTGAAAAAGTTCTTGCAAATAAATTGGAATATACTACTCAAAACGTCTTAAGGATCACCTATATAATATAAGATAATACGCTATAATATAAGTATAATATATTATGAATACAAATGTAATTGATTTGCTGGAGAGCTTGGGTCTTGTTGACGAGTGAAGAGTACATGTTTCACATGTTGACCACTCAAGGCTATAGTAAGCCAAGCCCATACACGAGTACCAACATTTTACTGCACATTAGCTTAGTTTGTGAATTTGACTCGGACTATTCACACAGAATTTCTAAAATTAAAAGTAGTGTTTTAGTGGTTGTTAGATGTACCTTTATCTACCGGAATGCCTCCAAGATAAAATCGTCGCCATTTGACGCCAGAAGATCTGAATAGAGGGTTAGGCATGGACCAGGCTGGCATGTCCGAGCAACATGTGGCTCAGGGGTTGGGTGTGTCACAATGTGTCATCCCCTGTGCTTGGAATCGCTATCAGGCTACTGGTACAGACGACATGGTACAGGACGCCACAGAGTTACAGCCCGTGCACAAAACCGATACATCACCCTCTCCGCTGTAAGACACTGCAGGTCCACAGCTACACCCTTGCATGGAAATCTGAGAGATACATCAGGAGTTCGTGTATCCACCCGAACCATCAGGAATAGGCTCCGTGAATCAGGATTGAGGGCTCGCCGACCAGCTATACGCTTCGCACTCACTCCACAGCTCAGACAACGTCGATATGACGTTTTTTGATAGAGACACTAACACTTTAGTAAAATAATTCACTAACTGATGTTTCGACTCATATGAACGAATATCACTACTCCAAATGCTAAAAATGTCTGCCCCTCACAAAAAATGCGTCGATCCATTTTGCTACCTTTCTAGTCATTTTAAGCTCCGCAGGCGCTGTTTTGGGGGTAACTTATTTCCCTTTTTCAGCTGGTCGTGGGAGTCCGATATCTCTTTTTTGAAAGTGCTTTTATCGCTCATCAACTTCGTCGCGTTTCAGATCTTCTGTCGGTGCATTAATGTTCCGATGCTTCATTACAAAATTTCGAGAATCTTAAGTTTAAAAATTCGATCTAATTATTTGCTCGAAAGTAATCGCTTGCTGGACAGTTCTATGTGCATCTCTTGTGCAGTAGTGCATGGCCTATCTCTGGATTGGCTAGGTAGTCAGGTAAATGTTTCGTGTCTATCAGAATCCATATCTAAGGGATACCTGCGTTGTAGAATGATCCACACGGCGTCGACAACCTTGTCTTCTATTGCCTCCCTTTCTCATGACGACAACGTGGTACTGTCATAGTATGATAAATTATTGTACAGTTCTGAGTGCGATATGACAAGTTAACTACAACTGTGTACTCCACTGTTAATATCTCATTGTTATTAAATGTGATTGAAAAATAAAGGGCTATAATTACGTAATATGGAATAATGGATATGACCCTTGGATTGGCTCGCTAGTTGGAGAGATTACACACCTGAAATAAAAACGACTTCGCGATATACGGTAGGGAGCAGAGAGTCACGAATTTAATATATAAAATATTTATAGAAATTGTAATGTCATACTCGTTTGTGACGACGTTATGATAGGGGGAGACCGGGCTAGTTGTAACATTTTCGACCTTTCCATCTATAAAAACGCTGCTATCGTGCTTATCAGGACAATAACGAACCATGGCATCAGAAGATTATCCCGTTGTATACAATGCAGGTTTATTATCCCAATCTATTACAACAGAGTAGAATAAGTGACGAATATGGGCGTGTCTGACCTGTTACCGCATGTCCCAGCATGGGGTAAGTTGTAACGATGTACGGGGTAGGTTGTAACACAGCAATGAGTGTGCTTTGTTGCTTTAGTAAAACATATAAATCAATATATTTGCAAGAATAATCAACTTTGTGACATCAACATAAACTAGATGCATCGCTTGGTCGAAGAATAGTTGACATGCTCTTCACTTATTTCACTACCGCTATTTTGACAGAAGTAGCTCACATTACTTGGGGGGTGCACTCTTCGTGTGACCAGTGCATGCATGACACGCATGCACCCATTTTCCCCTGCCTAGCTATCGTTGAAAGTCCGCAACAAACAAGAAAAATGTTATATTGGTCACTATCAGATTCATCATTATAACTGTCCTATTTGCTAGGATAGTCTTTCCCCGCTTGTTTTCCTGGCAGAAATTAACTTCCTTGCTGTCTTCTGCTGTTCTATTGGTTAAAACCTGGTAGGGTTTGGAAAAATGCTTTATACAATGTTACGAGACATTTTTCATATTCTTGTATAATTGATTGGCATTAGTTCCCTGCAATAACTCGGGCGGCTGCCTCCGTCGTCATCTTGGACAACGATTGTTCTTCGTTTGTATTTTCGCATTCTCGAATGGAAGACAACCAAAATTAAATATATCGTACATGTGTATAATCTCGATCATGCCGATAAAATCATACGATACCAGGCGATGGAAGACAGCTCGGGAGTGGATGTGTGTCGCCATTAATAACATTAAATTACGGAAACCGTAATAGGAGAATGTGTAGCTACAGTATGAAATGCAATTCATTGGTTTAAAGTGTACTTATTAGTTGAGTTGTCAAACACACTTTCCATGAAACAATAGCCTAATGATCTAAGACTAGAATGTCATTACCCAAATTATATAAAATTAACACCTAACAGCATACAGGTAATGGAGATCAGTGTTAGATCCAATTTTGTGCATTTACAGTGAGCATGCAATAGATAACAATGTTGAATAATACAGTGGAAGGTAGAAGAAATATCGAAAAAAGAAAATCCTATGCAGGCAAAGTTGCCATCAATATGAAGAATTATTGAAAAACAGAAACAGGCAATTCCTCTTTGAAAGTGTCGATTCACGGTGAATTAATTAGTACTGTTGAACTATTAAAGCAATGTTAAATAAGCCTGTTTGAGATTGCCTTTAAATTGGCTGACAGTTGTAGATTTTCTAGTGTAGGCTAAGAGTGCATTGGAAAGGCGGGGTGCATCAGCGAAGAAAGCACGATCCCAAATTTAACACGTTTTGTCCGAGGGACTGCAAGCGTGAGGGAGGCAGACGAGCGGGTTGAACGCACAGACGTGTTGATTGAGATTGTCGAGGAGAGATATGAAGGAGCAAGCCATGGATCCCTTTGTGAGGGGAAGGATTTTGTAAGTTATACGGGACATGACAGGTGGCCAGTGGAGTGAGTGGAGAACTGGAGTAATGGGAGAGCAACGAGAGGTCTGAGGGATAACTCGAGCAGCGCTGTTCTGTAATTTTTTGAATCTAGAGAGTTTAGTGGAAGGCATATTTACATAGAGTGAATTACAGTTGTCGATTTTGCTGATGATAAAAGCATGTACGAACGTTTCACACAGTTCAGGTTTCAAGTAACGAGAAAACGATCGAATGTTGCGTAAATACGTATATCCAGACTGGAGAGTTTTGGATATCTGTTTATGTAGATTCATATGAGTGTCAAATATTATACCGTGATTGCACACGTGGTCAGAGGGTTTGATGGTTGAGCCCTTTATGGTGATGGCAATGTCTGGAGGAGGTGTAGTAGAGAATGGTGAAGATATGAGCATGAGTTCAGTTTTCGTTGGATTAATTTTTAATTTATTAGGGGTCATCCAGTCAAAAATTTCATTGAGGCATAGAGTTAGTTTTCTTAGTGATGTTTCGGCGATTTGGGATCCTTGGTGTTGACAGGTACCCAGAGTTGGGTATCATCAGCGTAGAACATGTAGTCGATCCTGTGTTTATCGATGATGTTGCCAAGCGGGGTAGTGTACATGGAATAGAGTTTAGGACCAAGTACACTACCCTGTGGGACGCCATAAGGGAAAGGATGAGTACTTGATATGAAGTCAGATGTTGTTACAGTATATCGCCGGCCTTGCAGATAATCTTTGATCCATGCAAGAGTACAATGTCAATTAAAACAAGGTAAGTTGTAACAGTGTTAAAATGTGCCCTGCCGTATATGTCACAACCCGCCCCCGTTAAAACAAGCCCCTGTCCCCCCTATTTAGTGAATTATCCAAAAATAAATTTCGAGTTTTTTTTCATAATGGACGATTTATGTTCTTTTTGAATTCTTATTTTCAACTAAGTCACGTGACAAAGTAACAGCCGATGTTTATTTGGCAAGTTTTTAATCGCACATCAAGTTTTGGGTCAGCCATTGGTAGTCGGTCTCATTTACTAATAAAATTAAAGGCCAAGTACAACGTTAACAAACCGCAGTGATTAGACAAAAAGACAAAAAAGGCTCTGCACTGTGGTTGACAATGAACGTTTATCGCAGCTATTCAGCGCAGATACTATATTTTCGACACTCGCATATCTCTCGACAAAGATGATATCTAAGGTCTACTTATATGAGAGACGGGTACTATATATAAACATATGATTAAAAGTCTGTTATGAATGGATAGATGCATATTTATATTTAAACGATTTCAATTGCTATAATATGAGTACACGCAAATATTAACGATGCCCTGCCGGTTTGGTCGATCAAGAAAGGTCCTTACACGCTGTTAGCACCTGCGAATTGCGATATCGTCTTTGCGTAGGTAGCGTTCGATCCTCTAATTCACACGTCTATTATTCTTCAACGGGAGACACATATATTCTCAATGTACCTCCCAATATATATGTCGTCCTGGAACAAAGCGATCACAGAGCTTTAGCCAATGTAGCAAGCAAAGAGACGATATTCCGAGTTGTCTGATTATGGAATATCGTTTTACAAAACATCACAGAACAAAGGCAACCTCAATCAAATCTCAAGGAACCGTGAGAGGTATCCGCACGGCACGACAAATTTCGATCGAACGAGGAGCGGTTTTTGCTGTGCCGTGAAAACTGACGTCATCAGCACTAGTCAGTCGCGGGTGAGACAGGAGTACTGTTTAGTCCTCATTGCTTTGTTCGTCGTTACATGGACCACTCTGCCGAGACGATACACTACAAATTGAAGCGCAAATCTGCAATAAATATGTATGATGGCCGAGTAAGAAGAAAAATGAATTCGTGCCGCTTAACCATGTCAATATTTCCAAGGTATTTACTTCACTAGCTGCAGGAACTTCTCTTTCCCTCTCTTTTTCCCTTCCCGTTGTCCATCTGTCTGTATGTCGATCTGTCTTTCTGTCTCTCTTCACCGATCGGCGATCAAGGCAAGTAATTTATTCAAATTCCTGGAGTAAAGCCATCTCTAAAATGGGTAGCCGTTATTATCATTTTTGATAGGCGATGAGCGAGTATCGAAGGCATTGTATCCTCGCTTAATAGATAAACATTCAGTGTTAACCGCATCCGAGAGCCTTTATCGACTGATACTTGATTCGCGGTCTATAAATTTTGCATTTTACCTTTACCTTAATAACTTAGTGTCGTTTTACTAGTATCAATAGTAATTACACAATAGATATCTACGATAGGCGTCTCTTCGCCAGGAGTGATCCACGTCAACTCATTACTTCAGACAGACCATCGTTAGCTATTGCTACTACTACTCCTTGTGCTACCGCTACTGCTACTCCTTGTGCTACCGCTACTGCTCGTACTACGGCCACTGCTATCGCTACTGCTCGTGCTACGGCCACCGCTACCGCTCGTACTACGGCCACTGCTACCGCTACTGCTCGTACTACGGCCACCGCTACCGCTACTGCTCGTGCTACGGCCACCGCTACCGCTCGTACTACGGCCACTGCTACCGCTACTGCACGTAATACGGCCACTGCTACCGCTCGTACTACGGCCACCGCTACCGCTACTGCTCGTGCTACGGCCACCGCTACCG
>WURV02157660.1:0-16173 GCA_011762755.2 Epimenia babai | reverse complement strand
GTTCTGCCAGTCGGTGTAGATGCGGTCATAGATCTCGACGGTCGACGCGAACTCCGGGTCGAGCGCGGGCTTCTTGTATCCCTTCTCGATGTATTCAAGGTCACTGTCAGACAGCCCCTTGTCCACGTAGGCCTTCTTGAACGCCTTGGCGGCGTCCAGCTGGATCTCGGCGCGAAGGCTTTCGATGCGGCCCTGGTTGCGCATCACAAACAGGCACAGCGCGCCGAACAGCAGCATCAGCAGGAACACGCACGCTGTGACCGGCACCTTCAACACCTCGAACGAGTCCTCCATCGAGAACTCGCCGCGACGGAATTCGAAGCCCAGGTAATTGATGCCGAGGCCCTTGAGCGCCATCCCCAGCGGAACCGCCAGCGCCTGACTGCGCGAGGCGATGGCGATGTCCACTTCGGGGCGCGTGCGCATCCCGTGACCCGCGCCGGAGGTCTGGATCGCCAGGTCGGGGAACGCGGCGCGCATCGCTTCGGTCAGCATGCCGGACGCTTCGCCGGCACCCGACAGGTGAATCAGCGCTGGCTGCAGGTCGCCCGGCAGCGAGATGATCGTGCGGCTGATCTCGGTCACGATCCGTCGGACCAGAACATCGGGATGGTCGATCACGGTCTTCGCCGTCATCACCATCGTGTTGCCGCGGCTGCGCGTGAGGCCGAAGTCGGTCTTGCCGGTGGTGGACAGGCTGGTGCGCAGCGACGGTACTTCTTCGGTCAGCTTCTCGCTGGGCAGCGGCTTGCCGTCGTCTCCGAGGATGTCCGGCAGGCTGAACGACCCGCTATCGCCCGGCACGTACTGCATGTCACGGCCGAGCACGGCACCCTTGCCGGGGCCGCTGGGCAACTTGCTGGACTGCCCGCGCAGCAGGGCGCCGGCACGTTCGACAACGTCTTCGTCGCGCGGCAGGTTGACGTCGATCTTCGGCACGCGCACGTGCTTGAGTTCGGCCGTCACGCCGTCGCCCTGCGTCACCAGCATCGTCGTGTGGGCCACGCCGATGTCGATCCACAGCGCAACCTTGCCTTCTTCGGTGGGAGCAACCTGCAACGCGGTGTTGGCGGCGGCACCGAGCGGCGTGTCGATACCGAATGGCTCGACGCCTTCCGACTTCAGCGACTTGATGATGTTGCGCAGCGGCTCCTTGCGAACCGCGTTGATCAACACTTCTGACGTGTTCTTGCGCTCGGCCACCTTGCGCCACGTCATCTCCAGATCGTCGATCGGGACCGAGTGGATGTGGGCCTCGGCCTGGAAGGTTATCGTCTTGCGGATCTGGTCTTCCGCCGTGAAGGGCACCGAGAACTGGCGGATGATGGCGTGGCTGGAGTCGATCGACAGCCAAGCGTTCTCCCGCGAGATCTTGTGTCGCTTGAGGAAATCGTCGAGCGCCGCGGCCTGCCAGGCCATCGGGTCGTTGCCGAGTTCCGGCGGCTGGGGCGGCATCGCCTCGGCGACGAACTGGGAGATCACCGGGTTCTTGGCCGACCCGTCCAGACGGACGGCGGCGATGGTCTGGCGATCCAGGTGAATACCGATAGACGGCATCGGTGAACTCCGTGGCCGAGTCGGGCAGGGTCATGCGTCGGGGGACTGCAATCGGGGTGGCACGATACATCCGCACCTCTCCCGACGCCTACTGAAACGCCTGTCGCCGGTAGATGTTGGGAGGATTCTGCGCAGCGATCGGGCTGTGGGGCTCCGACCCGTCATTTGTCTGAAAGGGCGCACCGGATCGCCGTGCGGCCTGCCTGGAGCAGGGCATCGTCCGAAATCGAAGCGGCGTAATCGATCAGCAGTGGGCCGTAGCAGAGGGCGCGGAACCGGGCGCGGGCCCGAACCGGCGCCGGGGGCCCGCCGTAGGCATCGAAGAGGGCTTCGCGGCCGGACGGGGCAATGCGCTGTAGGCAATCGACAGGTCGATGGCCGGGTCGCCCACGTGGACGTCTCCCCAGTCGATGACGCCGGTGACCAGCCCGGCTTCGTCCACCAGCACGTGGCGGGCGTACAGATCGCCGTGGCACCAGCAGTGGTCTCCTGCCTCGACTGGCGGGGTGTCCACGAGAGCCTGCAACGCCTGCTTGACCCCGTCGGCTTCCGAGCCGGTCAGTGACCCGTCTGCGTTCATCCGGTCCAGCAACGTTGTCATTGACTCCAGCCGGTACGGCAGGTCGGCCTTGCGGAATCGGTCACGTGGCGCGTCTGTATGCGTCGGCGCCTGATGCAGGGCCGCCAGAAAGTGACCCAGGCGGCGCCCGTTGTCGGCGGCGACGGAATCGTCCGGGGCCATTCCGCCGGCACGGCACGCGGTGGTACCGGGCAGCAGGCGATAGCCGGCGAAGGGATACGGGTAGCCGCTTGCGGGCGTGCCCGTCCACTCCGGTACGGGCATCGAGAGGGGCATGCCCGGCGCGAGCATCGGCAGGAAGCGAACTTCAGTCTCCAGCAGATCCACCGCGATCTTCCGGCGAGGAAACCGGAAGACCCACTCATCGTTCACGATCCACGCGGTGTTGTCCCAGCCTGCCCCGAGGGGCGTCAGTCGGGCAGGAGCGAGTGGCGGGAACTGGCCGTCAATCAGCGCGGCGGCCGCAACCTCGGGGAGGGTGACGTCGGCGTCCCAGGGTCGTGCGGACATGAGAAGCGTAGTTGGTGACGCGGTGAGGGTGGGCATAGTACGGCGAACTCGCGGCGAACGGCCGGGCGCGGTAGGTTATTGGCTCCGTCACTTACCGCCACTTCCGCCAGTTCCGAGCGCATGGCCGATCACGATCCGAGTCATCCCGAGAAGCAACGTCTCCGTCGGCGCGGCCGGAACGCGGATACAGGTGCTCACGATCCGTCGACTTCCCACGAATCGTCGGATGCCGCGGATGCTCCGGGTGCGCCGGATCCGGATCCACATGGCACGAAGGTCGGCCGGCAGAAGATCGGCCGCCACCGACCGGGTGCTCCCGGCACGAGGCCGGGGCCCGGCAAACCCGGTGCGGCCACTCCGGTTGTTCCACCGGCACCGAATCGCCCGGGTGGTGATATCCAGCCGATTCGCCCCCGCGTGAAGCGGCAACCCGATACCGATCACGTTGGTCCGGCCACCGTCCCGCCGCTGCCGCCGCACCCACCGCATTCTCCGCCGCCACATCGGCCCGACCCGCCGCTCCCCATCGAGCAGTTGCCAACGTTGCCGCTCCCCGGTGACACGGATGACTTTTCCGACATGGACCTGCCGGGGCCGGGCGTGGACGAAGCCCGCGTGCCGGTGACCGAAGGCGGGTTCCACGCCGCACAGGCCGACACGATCGACATCGGCGACGAGATCTCGGCGAAGTCGCTCGATGGTGCGTTGCAGTTCACGATGTCGCGTTCGACCGGCGGCCTCGTCGACCAGCAGTACGACGTGGAGCGAGAGATTGCGCGCGGCGGGATGGGCGCGATTCTCCGCGCGACCGATCTCAAACTCGGCCGTCACGTCGCGATGAAGGTGATGCGCGAGGACGTGCGGTCCGACGCCAATACGCGCCGTCGCTTCATGCGCGAAGCGAAGATCACGGGACAGCTCGAACACCCCAACATCGTGCCGGTGCACGAACTGGGATACGACTCCGAGCGCAGTCTGTACTTCACGATGAAACTCGTGAAGGGAACGTCACTCGCCGAGCGCCTGCGTGACCTGAAGGCCGACGTGGTAGCGGGTCGTGACGAGAGCCGGTTCCCGCTGGCCGAGCGGTTGGATGTGTTCCGCAAGGTCTGCGATGCGATCGCGTTCGCTCACTCCCGGCGGGTTCTGCATCGCGACCTCAAGCCCGACAACATCATGGTCGGCGAGTTCGGCGAGGTGCAGGTGATGGACTGGGGCCTCGCCAAGGTAATCGGCGAGGAAGACGCGGGCACGGCCGTGCGCGCCAGTGCATCTACATTCGCGGCGCCCGGCGACGGGGTACGGCTCGACTCCGACGGCGGCTCGAAGACCATGGATGGCGACATCATGGGCACGCCGCAGTACATGAGCCCCGAGCAGGCGCTGGGCAAGATCAAGGAGTTGGACCCGCGCACCGACGTGTATTCGCTCGGCGCTATCCTGTTCGAACTCGTGGTGCTGGTGCCCCCGTTTGTCGGGCAGACATCGTTCGCGATCATGCACCGCGTGATCCAGGGGCAGTTGCCGACGCCGGCGGAGCGAATCGCGAAGGAGCCGGAACTGTCGGGGCGGGTGCGAGTGCCGGGCGAGATCGAGGCGATCATCCGCAAGGCGATGTCCCTGCGCCCGGCCGACCGCTACGTGAGCGCCCGCAAGCTGCGCGGTGACATCGACAAGTTCCTCGAAGGGCAGTTGGTGACCGCGGCCAACTACACGTTGACGCAGCGGCTGCGGAAGTGGGCCCGTCAGAATCGAACCGCGGTCCTGACGACGTCGATCGCGATGGTGATGCTGATTGCAGGCGCGATCGGCGTGTGGTTCGCCATCGAGGAGACGGCCCGTGCCAAGGTCGCCGAGGCGCTGGCCGACGATCAACGGACGCTCACGGAAACACGTACGGCGCTGGATACCGCCCGGTCGCAACTGACCGAGGGGGACTGGCGCGGCGCGCTGGCAACGGTGGCGGGCTGGCGGGCGGACCATCGCGAACGGCTGCGGGGTCTGGTGGCGAATCCGTCAGAGTTGGTGCGCAGCCACCATCCGGAGTGGATCGAACAGGCCGCGCGGATTCCCGACGATGCGGTGGCCATCGAGCGGGACGCGGCGATCCACGGCGCACGGGCCGCGCTGGATCGCCTGCCGCCAGCCATCGCCGGGCGTCTTGCGGACGCCACCCGTGCCGACCGACAGGCGGCGGAGGATGCCTTCGATGAGTTCCGCGACTGGCTGCCAACCGCTGGCAATGACCTGCCGGTGGCTGATTTCGCGTGGTGGCTGGCACGGGCAGC
The DNA here is from genome assembly GCA_011762755.2 of Epimenia babai. Classification (NCBI taxonomy): domain Eukaryota; kingdom Metazoa; phylum Mollusca; class Solenogastres; order Cavibelonia; family Epimeniidae; genus Epimenia; species Epimenia babai. The sequence goes on along the minus strand of WURV02157660.1, from coordinate 11,238 downwards.
TGCCGATCGGGCCGACCGGATCCTGACCGGCTTCGATGATCCGCCGACCGACGCGCAACACGAGGCCTGGCGGCGGGAAGAGAGTGAGATGGCGGAGTGGGTGGCGGCTGCCTGGCAGTCCCAGCCCCGATCCGTCGCGGCCGGCAACGGCTTTCTGATGCTTGCCGAGCGTGAACTCGAGAGGATTGGCAGCCCGTCGATGCTGGAGACCATCATCCAGCGATTGCATACGGCGCTGTCGGTGTTCGCGGACAACGCCCCGAGTCTGCGCCCGCAGACGCTCGTTCGGTTGGCGACGGCGCTCGTCAGCATGCGCCCGGACCGGCCGGCCCCATTTGCGCTGTCGGTGCCCGCGCACCACATGGCGCTGCGATGCGTGTTGCAGATCATCAACCCCGACGGCACGCCGGGCGCCAATGCCACCGAATGGATGGCCTCGCTTCCCACGGTGCAACGCGATGCGATTCTGCGCGATGCCCGTGATCTGCTGGAGATTCTCCGGTGGACGGTCGGTGAGGACCTGGAGACCTCGGTGTATTCGTGGCCGACCGACGAGGCCGACGCCTACACCTGTGACGGAGAGCGACTGGTTCTGTGGAGGTTGGCCGCACCCGATGCTCCGGGCGAGGGTCCGCCATCGCGCGAATTCGTCCGTGAGGTCAAGTGGTCGGACCTGATCGGCGAGGGACCGTTCGCCAGGGGCGTCGTGCAGTTCCCCCGGTCGATGGGTCCGTCGCGTTCCGCGATGATCAAGCTCTTGCCCACCGGTCGGGGTCGGATGGTCTCGCTCTGGGTGCCTGACTGCGCCGACCTTGCTGCACACACCGTGCTGCGTCTGAAACGGTCGTGGTGGTCGAACAGTGACCTCGGGGACCTCACCGGCAATGGCCTGCTCGACATGGTGCTCTCTTCCGAATACGAGTCGAACCGGGCCAACCCCGATCACGCGGACGTGGCGGTGTGCCTGCAGACCAGCCCCGGTGTATGGACCGACCCGATACCGGTTCACGCCGGTGGCCTGGACGACCCTGCCGGTCGCAGCGAGATCCGGACCACGGACATCGTCGATCTGGAAGGGGATGGCACGTGCGAACTGGTGGTCTCGCGCGGGGACTTCAATCACTACAACTCGATTGTGTATCGCGTGACCCAGACCGGCAGTTCGTCGGAAGCGGCGACCCTGATGACGGGCTATGCGCGGCCGTCGTTCTGGCCCACGTCGGATGGCGGCCAGGCGATGATCTACATGGGATACGCCTCGCACCCGGAGTTCCGCTTCTTCGAATCGGTCGGCAAGACGCTGCACACCGGGCTGCACGTGGTGCGCCTTGTTGACGGCTCGTTGCAGGATCTGCCGCTCCCATGGCGAGCGCCGGACTACGTGGGTTCAATCGCGGACTGGTCCGGCTTCGGCAGCGTGGAAGAGATCGCGGATGGTCAGTTCAGCCTGTGTCATGGCGCGTGCATGCGCCCGCCGACGGGTGGGTCGTGGAATCACCGTCGCTGGCTGATGTTCCGCGGCAGCCTGCCTGAACCGGACGCCGCGTCGGTGTGGCACGTCGGGGGGGCGATGGTTGGCATCATCAACACCGCCGCGAGTGGCCGCTTTGCCAATCGAGTTGATGGGGGCCTCACCCGACGCCTGCGCGATGACGACCTGGAGTCGCTGCGCGGTGACGTGCCGATCGACGAGAACCTGGCGCCGACCGGGCATCCGCTGGTGCAGCTTGCGACCACGCTGCTCGGCTTCGGCCATCCAGACGCGGTCGACTCCCTGCTGGAGGAGCCGCTGGCATCGTCCGACACGTCGCCATCACTGGCGCGCGAACTCCACGAGCTTCGATTGCGGGCGCGGAAGGAGGCGGGCCGGTGGGCGGCGATGCGCGAGTCGGCGTTGGCCCTGCCGGTCCGCAGCAACCTGGTGCCGTTGATTCTGGAAGCGTCACGGGCGTGGCTGCAGGCCACCGGCGACTACCACGGCACCATCGAGATGCTGACCCCGTGGGCGAACGATCATCGATTGCCGGCGCAGGTGCGCGACCGCATTCGCGAAACGCTGCTTCCCCTGGTGACCGTCCAGGCACTGCTGGCGAAGCCGGGAATCCGGGTGAAGGGGATGCGGGTGCAGGTTGATGGGGAGGATGCCGGCACGCTCTCCGATCACTGGATTGCCACGCAACACGATATCGTGCGGGTGCCCGACCCGGATGGCCCCTGGCGATGCCTGACCTCGGGTCCAGCCATGATCGGCGACGACACCAGCAACCCCGCCCGCCCCGGCGTGGCTCGACCCGGCGAGGCGCTGGACGACGTTCACTCGGCCGCTGGCGTGCCGGTCTACCTCGATGGCCAGGACCTGCAGCTGACCGTGGAGTTCGAGGTTCACGGCGGCTACTGGAACAGCTACTTCCGGATCGGGCTGATGGAGGTGAGTCCCGTCGGCATGGGCAGCGTGGAATCCCTCACTGTGCAGACGCGCGGCGAACTCAGCGTGTTCTTCATGTTGTCTTCGCAGGTGCCCAACCTCCTCCCCTATGTAGATCGCCGACTCCGATTCGATATGTGGCACCTGGAGTCGCTGGGGATTCGCCGCTTTGTACTGTCCGACGCCACCACCGGTGAGTTGCTACGGGTGCAGGTAGACGCGCTGGGTCGCCAGTATGCTCAGACCGGCGCGTTCCGGTCCCCGTGGCGCTACCTCGGTGTGCGGCGGGATGGAAAATTCCGGACCGAGGTCACCATCCATTCAATGCAGGTACGCGGTGCGGTCTCCCTGTGGCCGAGCGATGAGCCCGAGCGGGAGACGTTTGCCCCGCGTCGTGCCGGCACGGATTCATTCAATGCGGTGCACCGCATCTGGTCCCGAGGGACCCGGCAAATCCCGCACGGGCTGACCACCGAAGCTGCGACCGCTATCGCGAGGGCTCGATTCGGCGGCCGACACGACGAAGCCGATGAGCGCCTGCGCGCGTTGGCGGCGGTCTATGAACAAACGGCTGCTACGGTCGGAGATCGCCTGGAGTCTCGCCTGAACCACGCTGCTGGCTATCTGCGGCTGGACGCCGCGTGGGAGCGCGGGTTCGGTGATGGCGAGCGATTCGCGCCGGAACTGGCTGCCACGATCCTGGAACTGGCGGGCCCGTCACCCAACCGGGAACGGATCATGAACCTGCTTCATCTGGCTGCGGCCTGGATGATTGCCAGGGCCCAGTGGCCGCCCGACGAAGGGGCGTGGGAAGGCGTCGGAGGCGCGGCGATCAACCTGCTGGCAGCGCAGGACGATCCGGTGGCGTTGATCAATGAACTCATCGGCTCGAACGACCCGCTGGGGATGGTGCTGGCACTCGCCGTTGCCGATTTCACGGTGCTGCGTTCAGGATCCGTCGAGGCGCGTGACATGCGCATGCAGGTGGCCCATGCGGTGGGCTGGAACACCCAGTACGTGCAAACGCTGCAGCCGCTGCATCTGCGCCTGATCCAGTTGCTGGCCGATGACGAAGCCCCGACCGACGAACGTGTCGCGTTGCGGGTGATGCTGGGGTTGAAGTTCCATCGCCGCGCCGAGTCGCTGGCCTTGGTCACCGACGAGGTCGAGGCGGCAATCCTGGAGCACACCGGCCAGCGACCCGTACCGCTGCAGCGCCTGGTTCACGGTGATGCAACTGCCGAGGCCGCCAAGTATCGGCGCGATGCGGCCCGACTCCGGCTACCACCGATGCGCGACGAGTGATCGTGCGCGTTCCGTTCAGTGGCGGCAGCGCCGGATGCCGACCAACAGCAGGATCAGGGCGAACAGCCAGACGCCTGACGTCGGGGTTCCGGTCACGAACGTGCATCCACCGGCTCCGGTACCAGAGGCATTGCCATTGCCACCTCCCCCCGGTGAGGGGCTGACCCCCGCGCCATCGCCACCGGTGCCCAGCGTTCCCGCGGGCGGAGGCGTTGCCAGGGCGGACCCCGCGTCGTACTCATCGGCGCCGACGTCGAACGGCGCAGAGCGGGTGGTCCCATCGTAGTCGTCGGTTGCGTCTGCGGTCGCCACCGCCTGCCCGATCAACCCGCTGCCGGCGGTGAGGTGGTAGTCGGCATCCAGTGCCGGATCCCCCTCGGATCCGTTCGCATCGTAGCCACCGCTGCTCTGCCAGTTGGACAGGCTTGTCCGGATCAGGCTCTGGCCTTCATCCGTGAACTGGGCGGACTTGCCGGTGTGCTGGTAGCGGTTGCCGTTCATCGTCAGGCTGCCGGCCCGGCCATTCGCCGTGATGAACACGGTGGGTCGGGTGCTGGCGTTGGCAAGAACAATGATGTTGTTGAGGAACGTCGCGTCGGTGGTCGCCACGTCTCCCACGGCCGAGTGGAACGTGCTGGCCACGTAGATCCCGCCGTTCTGCGAATTGCTGACGTTCACGCAGGTGTTGTGTACGAACGTCGGCCGGAGCGCCGCCCGCGCTGCGATGCCGGCGCCGGTAGTGTTGACAACGATGCAGTTACGCACGATGCCGTCGATGTTCTCGTAGTAGCCGGGATTGGCGACCGTATCGAACCAGACGTCGTCGGTGTCCTGCCCGAGCTGGATTCCCTTGCCGCCCGTGTTCATCACCAGCAGCCGCTCGAACACCGTGTTGATCGAACCACCCTTCGAGTAGATGCCGTTGGTCGCGGTGTCGTGGATGTAGCAGTCGCGAACCGTCACGTTGTCCGCGTTGACAATATCGATGCCCTCGGCGTTGCCGTTGTCGCGCTGGCCGCTGGAGTGAATCTCGCTGCGCTTGATCGTGATCCCGTCGCAACCGGGGACAATCTTCACGCAGTCGCGTCCGCTGCCCCGGATGCGGCATTCATCCACGGTGTTCGCCCCCTGCTCGAACTTGACCGCGTAGTAGTACCCGCCGACGATTTCGATCCGCCGCAACGTCACGCCGGTCGCGTTGACCCAGATCGTCTGCGCCTGGCCCGCATCATTGGTCGGACTCTGGATCGTGGCCCATTCACCATCGGCCGAGCGCACGGTGATCGTGGCCACGTCTATTGTCACGTCACCGGCGTAGGTGCCGTCATGCAGGATGACCTCGTCGCCGGAAACGGCCTGGCTTTCCGCATAGGCCAGCGTTTCGACTGGCGAGCCGTCATCACCGCTGTTGGCGTTGGACCCTCCGCTGCCGGCTGGCGCAACGTGGATTTCGCGTGCATCGGCACTTCCGATCAGGAGCCCGACCTGGAGGGCCAGAAACACGGCATGAAGTCCGACAACTGACACAATACGTTCCATTCTCACGACACTCTCTCGGCTTGACCGGGCAACGTGGCATCACAGGACCAATGTGGAAGTGTCCCGTATGCCTGTCTGTGTTTCAGAAAAGTGGCGTCGATGTCGAGAGCGGTTGAATGAGCATCGTCCGATAGCGTGCGATGACCCTGGACGTACACCGGATGGGCACTGGAGCCCTTGTCCCCAGCGCGTGTACAGTTGCCGGGGCTCCCGCCGACAGGTACATTTGCGGGTTGCTCCCCCTTGGCCCCGCACCACCCAGGCTGCCGTTCGCCGCCGAAACGTCCCCGCGGATGAGCCCGTCCACCACCATCCACTTCGCCTGCCACGCCTGTGGACAGCCGATGATCGCCGACGCGGAGGACGCGGGGGGGATCGTCGATTGCCCGTCGTGCGCGTCGGAGGTGACGATTCCGGTGCCGGCCACCGAGATTCCGCCGCCAGCCAATGCCGGCCCGGACGCCGCCGCCGAACAGTGGATCGAGTTCTCCTGCCCGGATTGCCGCGAAGTGATGGCGTCGCCAATGGCGCGCTGCGGGAAGGACGGCGGCTGCCTGAATTGCGGCGCGGTGTTTACCGTGCCGTTGGCAGGCCAGATGGCAGAGATGCCGAAAGGCAAGCACACCAGTTGGTATCGCCAGGCGCCCGACGACGATGACAAGTTCAGCGACTGGGGCGACGACGACGATATCGACGGGTCGGGAACGACTGCCGGTGGGTCGGACACCGGTTGGTACAGCGCCGACGACGCGGAGGTGATGGCCGACGGCTCCGGCACGAGTGCGCCGAACACCGTGAACCCGGCCAGTGCGTCGGCCAGCGAGAGTGCCGCGCCGATTGCCGACGACGATGCGAGCGCTGAGGAAGACCCGCTGGCGATCCTCGGGCAGATTGATCCGTCGATCCTCGACATGGACAACGAGGCACCCGTCGAGAGGTCGAGTTTCGCGGATACCGTGGTGGATGGTCCTGCGGTCCCGGCAGTGGACGACCCCGGGCTGGAAGCCGCTCTTGCCGCTGCAGAAGCCGCATCGCAGCGGAAGCCGGCTGTTCCGTCTGCCCTACCGGCGGACGACAGTGAAGGTGAGGACGACGCCGCCGGAAGCGATGATCCGTTGGCTATCCTCGCGGGGTTGGATCCATCGCTGCTCCACCAATTGACAACCGAGCCGGAGTCGGCGGCGGGGTCATCGTCAGGTGACGAAAGCGGCGTTGGCGGGGCTGCGAGCCCGGATGCGCCGGCCCCATCCGAGAACCCGCTCGATATCCTCGGCCAGATCGATCCGTCAATCGTCGCGGCAGCAGCGGCCGAAGCAGATCCGGAAGCGGCAGCTGCGGATGAAGACCCGCTTTCGATCCTCTCGAACATCGCGCCCGACACGGTAGCGGAGTTGTTGAAGGACGCAGCCGACGCGCCCGCGACTCCGTCCTCTCCGGCAGCGCCCACCGACAGCACCGACAGCACCGACACCGCGGCTCCCGACGCCGAACCGGCAGCACCCGGCAGAACGCCGTCCGAGGTCGCGCCCGCGTTTGATCCGGATCTCGACCTGACCGACCTTGGCCCGACCGACACCGTCGTGTTGCCGCCGGGCGGTCTCGCCGAAGAGCCAGCGTGGTCGGGTGGAGACGTCGCGCTCGGCGACTCCGGGATGAGTATCCGCTCGTTCGGCAGCGACAGTGGCAGCGCGGGCAAGGGGGCGGGTTCGTCGTCCGCGCTCGCGATGGTCCCTGAAGAGGACGTACCGGACGAGTTGATCGACAGATCCGGTCCCGACGCCGAGATCAAGGACGGCGTGCCAGTCGACTCTCTTGACGAAGACGACGGGTTTGCCGGGTTCGATGAGGATGGCGATACCGCCGAGTTGGCGGCCGCCGGGCCCGGCATCGCGCCGACCGCACGGATCGGAGAGCCGGACGGGGAGAAGCAGGTCGATACCGCCGCATCGGCATCGTCCGGGTCGGCCGACGAGGAGGATGAGCTTCCGCCGTTCGATCCGACGGAAGCGATGAACTACTTCGACCCCGACGAGCAGAAGACGTCAGCGGCAAGCGGACCGGGTAGCACACCCTCTCCGTCCGAAGGTTCCGGTTCCGAGGACCCTCTCGACATCCTTTCCGACCTCTTCGGTGACGATGCGGGCACCGAGACGACGGACACGGGCACGAAGACCGACGAGCCGGCGATCGATGACGCCCCTCCCGGCAGCCCGCTCGGCGAACTGGCCGCGCTGGTACGCGCGCCAACCGACACGCCCGACGTCGAAGACGAGCTGATCGCGGATGCCTACTCGGCAGCGGCAGCCGGCGACTCCAACGCGAAGGAACTGCTCGACGCGCTGCTGCAGGACAACTCCGGCCTCGTGGATATTGTGGATGACCCCGGCGTCGCCACTGACCCCGGCCTCGGTACGCCGCCTGATGACCGGGACGAGGTCGGGCTGGCCGACACCGCCCGACTGGATGGCGCGGCATCGGGCATCACGCGTGACGACGATGACGACGACGAGATCGATTTCAGTCTCGACCTGCAACTGGCCGGCGACGAGGACGAAGACGTTGGCCTTGAACTCGCCGACGAAGACCTGGCCGGCCCGCAAGAGCAACTGACCAGAGACGAGACGCGCCACATTCATCGCACGCTGCTCAAGCGCTCGGCACCGTTCTTCGCGAACGTGGACGGCATCGAGGTGACGGTCAGCAAGGCACGAGAGAAAGACGCGCCGCTGCGCTTTGCAATCTGCGAACGGCCGACGCACGTGCTGATTGGCTTCACTGCCCAGCACGTGCTCGTCAGCTATCCAGAGCAGAAACGCTTCACAGTGGTCAAACCAGCCGAAGTGTGGGTGCAGACACGGTTCCGCCGTCCCCGTCCCGCTGCTGGTGACACTCCTGGCCGCAACGGGTTGGCGAGTGTGCGGGTGTTCCGCGCCAGCGATGACGACAAGCGCAAGTTGATCGGTGAAGTCACGTTCGAGTTTGCCGAGGACGACGGCGATTCCCGCACGGCTGTTCGCATGCGCAAGCTGGTCACGCGCTGGCTTGACGAACACGCCTTCGTGAAACTGGCACGTGAGCGTCAGGCTCGCCGGGCCGCGGGCGAGTAGACCGCCGCCGCGCAAGACGCCGGCCGGGGCCCTGTTACACGCGCACGACGGAAATGGTCGGCGCGTCTTTCGTTTCATCGCGCTGGAATCCGCGCACGGTGAGCACGTACTGGCCGGGTTCCGCAAGATCCAGCTTCTTCACCACACCACGGGCGAATTCATCCAGCGGATCGAGCCTGTCTTCCGCAACCATCAGCGGCACGACGCCCCATTGCAGCATCAACTGCCGGCAGGTGCGTTCTTCCGGGGTGATGACGATCATCGGTGCCGCGGGTCGGGCGGAACTCATGATCGATGACGTCTTGCCCGTCACCGACACCACGATGATCGAACGGACCATCAGGTCGCGGCTCAGAACGGCCGTTGCGTGGGCTACCGCGTCGCCCAACGGCAACGGCGGATGAATCTCATCGCGCCGTTGGTTGTGGTGGCGCGGATGGTCGAACGAGCCGAAGCGGTAGTTGTGGAAGAGGTGGCCCTCCTGCCGGCGGCAGATCGAGTCCATCATCTCGACCGCTTCCACGGGGAACGTTCCCGCGGCCGTCTCCGCGGACAGCATCACGGCGTCGGCACCGCTGGCGACGGCGTGCGAGACGTCGGAGACTTCCGCGCGCGTGGGCCGGCTGTTGGTGATCATCGACTCCAGCATCTGCGTCGCGACGATCACCGGTTTGCACGCTGCGCGTGCCATGTCCACGAGCTGGTCCTGCGCGACGGGTACGGTCTCGGCCGGCAGTTCCACGCCGAGGTCACCGCGGGCGACCATCACGGCGTCGGTGGCTTCGAGGATCTCGTCGATGTTGTCGAGTGCCTCGGGCTTCTCGATCTTGGCGATCACCGGGACATCCTCGCGGCCGACGGTCGCCATCATCTGGCGGAGTTCATGGATGTCGCTGGCCTTCCGGACGAACGAGAGCGCCAGGAAGTCCACGCCCATGCGCAGCGCGAACTGCGCATCGTCGCGGTCTTTCTCGGTGAACGACGGGGCCGACACGTTCACGCCGGGCAGGTTCATGCCCTTCTTGTTCTTCAGCACGCCGCCGTGGACCACGGTGCAGCCGATTTCGGTTCCCTCCACCGCGTTGACACGCAGTTCAAGGTTGCCGTCATCGAGCAGGATCTTGTCGCCGGACTTCACGTCGTCGGCGAGTTGCGGATAGCCCGACGGGATCAGGCCGGGTGCGCCGGGCACGTCGCGGGTGGTGATGACCACGTTGTCGTTGTCGGTCAGTTCGATCCAGCCGTCGGGGAACATGCCCACGCGGATCTTCGGCCCGCAGAGGTCGGCCAGCACGCCGATCGGCAGTTCCAGCTTCGCGGATACCTCGCGGATGCGATCGAACACCTGCTGATGACCGGCGTGGGTGCCGTGCGAGAAATTGAGCCGGAAGACATCCACACCCGCGCGGATCAGCTTCTCCAGCACGGCCGCGTCGGACGACGATGGCCCGACCGTCGCCACGATGCGGGTGCGGCGACGTTTCAGCAACTGCTGGGCGGTATCAATTCGCATGACGGCAGAGAGGTGGAGAGTCAAACGGGGCCGCCACCTGACGGCGGACGGACCGTCGGAACGGTCTCGACCAGCAGCCGGGCGGACGACGCGATCAGTCGATGCGGAAGTAGCGGGCGGCCACGGCGGCCTGCTGACCGGCATCGCTACGAACGATGTTGATCCAGCGCTTCGCGGCACTGTCGGCAGCCGGACGACCCAGCGTCCAGGCATAGAGCACGCGCGTCAGCGGGTAGCGGTCACCGTCCACGTCGGCGCCGACGGTGGTTTCGCTCGGCACGGTGCCGGGCTTGTCGGCCGCCGGTGCGAGTTCCATCACCCGCACCTGGTCGGTCACCATCGAGTTGGAGACCAGCGTGAACGCACCCGTGTCCGGCGCGGCACCCGCCTGGATCCGGGCAACCGCCTCGACACCGGCAATCGCCTGCGCGCTGTCCGCGCGCTCGGAGCCCTTGAGCATGTTGCGCCACAGCCACGCCGACGTGTCCGACGTTTCGATGGGCAGCAGCGGCAGGATGGCTTCATCGAGGCCCTCGCGCAGGTCAACCCAGTTGGAGGTGGTGCCGGCGACCAGGTCGTTGAGTTCCTTGTAGGTGAGGAACCGGACCTGGTTGTCGCGGTGCACGACCACGGCAATCGCATCGCGCACGAGCACGTGGCAGATCGGCGGGCGACCGGTCGCCTCGATCACCTGCATGACCTCATCTTTCGTCAGCGGCATCCCGGTCAGCAGGATATCGGTGACCTGGTTGGCCAGCGGGTTCACCCGGCCACCGAACGGGTCGCGCGGGGTGATCTGGACGGTGAGGTTGGCGGCGCCGGCGAGTTCCTGCATGGCCGCGGCGAGAGCCGCCGGACCCTGTTCGGTGACGATGCGCAGCGTCGCGGCTTCCGGACCGGCTTCCGGCGCCGGCGGGTCCTGGGCCTGGACGGCGGTGCCGACCGTGACGGTGATCAGGGAAATCGCGACGAGAACGAGCAGCAGGGCGCGGAGCGGGGACATGGGCAACCGGGGCCGGAGCAAGAGCAGGAATGACGGGAATGGCGGCATTGTATGTGCCCCGCCGACAAAACGGAACCGCGACGATCAGGTCCGCCATCGGGTCGCCGGCACCGATCCGTCGGGAACAACCCTGCCGGGTGCGGCGCGAATCGAACCGTGGCGTTCGCCGGTTTCGGGCCCCGTGTGGTTCCCGTTGCCTGACCAGGGGCGGATTGCTAGGTTCCACCGCAAGAAACGATTCGCCCCGATTGACCAACGTAAACCTCCTTCACGCGCTATGCCGGAAACCGCCACGCCGCCGAGCACCCCCACCAACGACGGCTTCTATACCCGCCCCGAATTCCCC